>CAWUFW010029344.1:0-19287 GCA_963921515.1 Calotriton arnoldi | reverse complement strand
ACCCCTGCCCCTAAAATTCTCCATCTGGCTCCAGAGCCTGCGGCCCTTTTCCTTATGGGGATCTTCAATCAGATGTTTTCTGTGGGATATTTCCTGACTGCTTGGAAGAAGGCTTCCATTCTTCCGTTATTGAAAAAACCTAACTTGGATTGTCAAGACGCGAATAGCTATCGGCCTATCTCACTGCTTCCCCTGCCTACTAAGATCGTTGAGAAGGCCATGAACACAGAACTCACCAAGTTCTTGGAGGACAACACGCTATTGGATTGTGCGCAGTATGGCTTTAGAAGTCAACATGGCACCGAGCTGGCCCTGATAAATGTGTCTGAGGAAATCAGGGAGGTTCTGGATAAAGGCGGAAAGTCAGCACTGATCCTATTGGACCTCTCGGCGGCCTTCGACATGGTTGACCACAACCAGCTTGTTAGTCGCTTTTTCTCCATGGGAGTCAGGGGCAAGGCTCTGGCCCTTCTCACTGACAGAGAACAGCGGGTGGAGCTCGACGGGCATAGCTCATCTTGGTTCACCCTGCCCTGTAGAGTGCCACACGGCTCCTCATTGAGCCCAACACTTTTCAACTTATATGTTACCCCCCTCTGTTTGCTCATAAAATCATTTGGCTTCAAAACAGTGTCATATGCCGATGACACACAAATCGTGGCGTCTTTTTCTGGAGACCACATGGACACCGCTTTAAGATTTCAAGAATGCCTGCGCAAGGTGGGACGGTGGATGGCCCAAAACTGCCTCAAACTGAATGCAGGGAAAACCGAGGTGTTTCTTTTTGGAAATGATACCTCTTTCTGGGGACCAAAATGGTGGCCACAGGAAATGGGCGAAACTCCCACTCCTGCCAATAAGGTGAAAAACCTCAGAGTCATTTTTGAGTCTAAACTATCCTTTGAGGGGCAAATTAACGCAATCACCTCCTCTTGCGTCTTTTTGATTAAAACCATCAGAAAGATCCTTCCTTTCATTCCGCTAGAGCGCCAGAAAGCGGCGGTGACAGCGCTCATACTGCCCAGACTTGACTATTGCAACGGGCTGTTCCTTAACATACGTACGCATCTCCTCAATAAAATGCAGATCCTACAAAATGCAGCAGCCCGTCTGCTGCTCGATATCCCTAAACAGCAATCGGTAGCACATGGCTTACCATCCTTGCACTGGCTACCGGTAAAAAGAAGGATCGAATTCAAGGCCCTCTGTACCACCTTTAAGGCACTCCATGGACTCGGACCGGATTTCCTGGCAAACAAATTTCAGTGGTATCTCCCTGGTAGGAAGCTTAGCTCTGCAACTTCCGCAAGTTTTGCAGTCCCTAAAATCAAAATGGCAACTTGGGGGGAGAAGCTTCGTGGCAGGGACAGTGAAGTTGTGGAACTCCCTCCCTATAGGACTGAAGACAGAAAACAACCTCCTGGCTTTCCGCAAATCCCTAAAAACTCTGTTCTTTAATAAGTAGTGGTCCTTCTTCTTGTCTCCCCCGTGCAGGCTCACACTTCAGATTTGAGCCGCCGCGCCTAGACACCTCCGGGTATTAGCGCGCGTTATAAATCCTAAATTCATTTAATTTTATTTTATCAGGGCCTAATGATGCTCAGGGACGGGGGCCGCATGACACCCCGCTCCTTTAAAAAACACGGCCATGGGGGATGGGGTCCCTAGGGCCTTCTTAAGGCTTAGGGAGGGTGGCCATGCGCCATCTCTCCTTTAAAAAAAATATGTGGCCCTCAGAGATGGAGTCCCCAGGGCTCAATAAGGCTTGTGAAAGGGGGCCACGCGGCCCCCCTCTCATTTCTTCTTATATTTGTCCCCAGATAGAGTCCCTGGTGCCCAAAGGTCAACCTTATGCTGCGCACTACAAAGGCCATACGCACCATGGAGGATGGCTGCCTGCTGGTGATTTGGAGATTGGGGGTAGCTGCTTTGCAATTATAGTTAGGATTCACACAGATAGAATTTCCTCCGATTCCACGAAACTCTACAGATCTCTAGTCATTTCTACATTGGCAGATGGTGCAAAATTTTGCGGGGATTGGTGAAGAGGAAGCAAAGAAAACAGGAGTGTCCCAAAATGCATTTTGCCAGCAATGTATTTTGCATAGTCTTTGTAGTCACGAATAGGGACCAAATGCCCAGTCAGATTTCCATGAAATGTGGCAAGGTTGTAGATGATGGTGTGCAGATCATCCTTTTTGGTAGTACAGGTAAGTAGGGTAAGAATTTTTAAAGTTCTAAGGCATTTTAAGTTAGTGATATCTCTTGCCTCTGTAGTTTAAATTTTTTTCGCTAAAGTACCTCAGTACATGCCGATGACAAGGCATTATGAGATTGGCTAATGACTGCCTTCACAAAAGTTAAAGGCAACCCTGTTGGTTTAAGCACACTTTGGCTGTGTTCTGGGTTAGGGTCTTAGATGAAGGTATGTATTAGGTTTTTATTTTGCCCTAACTATTACCACTTTATTAAAGTGGTAATAGGTAGAAAAATGATTCATAAGTTTCAATATATTTAATAAAATTCACAGTCACGCTGTACTACTTATGAAGTACAACAGTACTTACAAAAACTTTTAAATTAAATGTGTAAAAAATTTAAAATACTGTACTTCACAAATATAATGTACTGCAGTGCAACTTCCATTTTTTAACATATTTAATTCCTTATAAAAAAGTATACATAGTTCTGCTGTAATACCAACAAATTACTGCACTACTTAATACATTTTTTTGAAAAATTTAGTTTGTTAAACGATTATTCATGCACTGTACTAGACTGCATTTCGCTATATTTTCTATATATTTTTCCTGTAACTACAGCTGTACTTTGTAGGAACTAACGCTGTTCTTCGTAAACTGTTTTAAAAATATATAGAAAAATATAAATACATTTTACTACCTATTACCACTTTAATAAAGTGGTAATAGTTAGGGAACTACTATAAAATCTCATACTTACCAAAGTGTGCTAAAAACTACAAGGCTGACTTTTACGTTTTGTAAAGACAGCCATTAGCCGATCACATACTGCATTGTCATCATATGTACCGCAGTGTACCTTAAAGTTACTGCACTATACTGCGGCACAATATATAACAAAGTATTTTGAAACTTATACCTTTAACACTACTTTAACTATTTACACCTGCTACAAAAATTACCATTTCCACCCCATAATCTATATCCCTGCCACATTACATCTACATCCGTTTTCCCACTTTCACGCTATATCTATTTAAACAACCGGAGTCCCCTCTACTCTATGCCACTCCACTCTACGCTTTTTCACTCAACGCTACTCCACTCTACATCACTCCACTATACACCACTCCACTTTACGCTAATCCACTTTACTCTAATCCACTGTACCGCACCCCACTGTACCCCACCCCACGCCACTCCACTCTACAGCACTCCACTATACGGCTTTCCACTCTATGCCCCTCCACTCTGTGCTACTCCATCTACGCCACTCCACTGTATGCCACTCCACTGTACCTCACTCCACCCAAGCCACTCAACTGTATACCGCTACACTGTACCTCACTCCACTCTAGGCCGCTCCAGTCTACTCCACTCTGCGCCACTCTACTGTACGCTAGTCCATTGTACACCACTCCACTCTAGCCTACTCCACTCTATATACCTTCCCTCTACGCTGTTCCACTGTATGCCACTCCACTATAAACCACTACACTCTGCTTCAGTCCACTCCACACTATTCCTTTGTACTCCATGCCACTCCACTCTTCGCTATTCCACTCTATACCACTCCACTCTACACTATTCCACTGTACACTACTCCACTCTAAAACACTCCACAGTACTCTATTCCACTCTACGCCAAAGCACTCTACTACACTCCATTGTACGCCACTCCACCATATCCTATTCCACTCTAGCCCACTCAACTCTACACCACTCCCCTATACACTATTTCACTGTACGCCACTCCAGTCTATGCCACTCCTCTATACACCACTACATTCCAGTTCACTCTACACTATTCCATTGTACGCAAATCCACTCTACGCCACTCCACTCTTCTCTATTCCACTATATACCACTTCACTCTACGCCACTCCACTCTATGCTATTCCACTCTACGCCACTCCACTCTACACCACTCCACTCTATGCCACTCCACTCTATGCCACTCCACTCTATGCCACTCCACTCTATGCCACTCCACTCTATGCCACTCCACTCTTTCCCACTCCATGCCAATCCACTCTACTCTATTTCACTCCACGCCACTTCAATGTACACCACTCCAGTCTATGCCACTCCCTTGCATGCTACTCCACTCTGTTACTCCACTCTACACTATTCCACTGTACACAACTCCACTCTATGCCACTCCACTCTACTTTATTCCACTCTACGCCACACCACTCTACGACACTCCATTGTACACCACTCCACTATATGCTGTTTTTCTCTATGCCACTCCACTCTACGCTACTCCACTCTATGCTATTCCACTCTATGCCACTACACTCTACCTCGCAAAACTCTACACCACTACACTCTACGCCACTCCTCTCTACTCTATAACACTGTATGCCACTCCACTCTACCACACTCCACTCTACAATACTCCACTGGATGCTATTCCAATCTACGCCATTCCACTCTGCACCACTCCAGTCTTCGCCACTCTATGCCAGTACATTCTATGCCACTCCACCGTACACCACTCCACTATGCCACTACACTGTACCTCACTTCACTGTATGCTATTCCACTCTATGCCACTCCACTGTAGGCTGTTCCACTGTATGCAACTACACTGAACACCATTCCACATACCCCACTCTACACCATTCTACTGTACACTATTCCACTGTACACCACTCCACTGTACACCACTCCACTGTACGCCAGTCCTCTCTATGCCACTCCACTCTGTCACTGCACTCAGTGCTACTCCACTCTGTTATTTCACTGTATGTGACTCTACTGTACGCTATTCCACGGTATTCACTCCACTCCATACCACTCCATTGTATGCCACTCCACTCTACTTCACTCCTCTCTACGCCACTCCACTCTACACCCCTCCACTGTATGCTACTCCACTCTACGCAACTCCACTCTACGCCACTCCAGTCAATGCCACTCCACTGTATGCCACTCAACTATATGCAGCTCTGGGGGATCGGTGGTGGCCTGCCGTAAATGAAGATGGCGGCGATCTGAGAAGGCTTCCACACCCGCCTCCGGCCCCAGTGATAATCTGGAGACTTACACCGCTTTAAGGGCCAACAGTGGCAGTGTGACCTTCAAGATGGCAGCCCGCAGATGCGAAGCGGAGCCCGCAGTTGGCAGAGCTTGGGGGAGCACAGAGGGGGCTCCTGAGCATGCCGCCAGCCCACTGGAGCGCTTGAGGGCCAGGAGCAGCCACTGGACAATTGCGGTTGTTGGAGCCCACCTGGAGTTATAGGTGGGCACCCATGGACTGCCCAGGGCTCTGAGAGGGAGTCACCTAAAATCTTGGAGCAATGACCGATGGCCCTGGGGATGGCAGCATGAACAGGTAAGGAGATTCCGGGGCACAGTCCACCATAAGGCCCCAAGGGATTACGGAGGCTGCGCACAGGACATTCCTCTCCACCCAGGAGACAGCGAGGGGTGTGCCCAATGTGACATGCATTGCTGGGGGCGTTAGTGGAGGACTTGCAGGCCCACAGTGGACAGGAGAGTATAGTGTGATGCATGGAGGGGGTCCTCCTACTCTGAGGTATTCAGAAGCAGCACCTGAGGAGGCCCTTGGAGGGACTGGAAGCCCCAGGGGGAGAGCTAACTCTGTGACCACTGGGTGGCTCTCCCAATGGTATTGTCTGTGCCGAGCAGGGCCCTGGGCCTACAAGTCCAGTTTCTCAGCAACTGGAGAGATGAGACTGAGACGTCTGCACAACACACAGCACATGGACGAGAGCTTCCCTCTTCTGGAGGGACACAGGTGACCCCTTTATGCATAAGGATTGGACGAAGCTATGTTGCGGATAGCACCTCTTCTGCTTGTTGAACAGGATCTTGGAGGGAGGTGGTACTCCGTCATAGGGTGCACTAAGGCACCTAGAGAGGGTGCAGAGAGTGAGCACCCTGGAACCCCTAGGGGAGTGTCAGAAGTGGCACAGCAGCAGCACACTGGCACCCCGGATAAGCAGGACTTGATCCTGAATGCTGTGACTGTGAAAGGTAAAATTGACAAAATCTCTATTGACCTGGGTATACTTCGAGATGAACACCGTAAACTTGCAGACATGGTGAAACATAATGCAGAGAATGTTGAGGAAGTGGGCCCTTCTGTTAAGGGAATGCAGACCAGGATGGCTGACCTACTGTGCAGAGTAGAGCTGCTGCATCAGTGAGTCAAGAATGCTGACGGGCGGCACTGGATAGGTCTCTTGTACAGTGATCCCCGGGAAAGGGTTAAGGTCAATGGTCAGGTCTCTGGTGATTTCCCCATCAGACGGGGCACCCGACAGGGTTGTCCTCTCTCTCCCCCTTACTCTTCACTCTCACGATAGAGATAGTGGCTTGCGTGATTAGGCAATGCCCGGAGATCCAGGGGTTCCGAATTACACCAACAGATACTGGGGAAGAAAAGATCTCGCTCTATGCGGATGACATCTTGCTCTATATCACTCACCCGACTATCACGATTCCCGCTTTATTCGATGTCGTGGACCTCTATGGGATATACTCAGGTTACACCATAAACTGGCACAAGTCGGTCATCGACAGCCCAAGAGCCTTTGCCGCTTGGCCCACTCTCCCTGGGGCCCTACAGATAGCACATACTGGGTTTACATATCTAGGGATTTACCTTACCACAGACAAGAGGATTTCGTATCAGAGAAACATCCAACGGGTCATAACCAATTTTGCAGTAGAAGCTCAGAGATGGAAATCTCTTCCCCTCACAATCCTAGGCCGGGTGGCCATGTTTAAGATGATCACTCTGCCTCGTTTCCTTAACGCCCTCCAGAATGAGTACTTCCCCCTCTCCCGGCAGACCTTTCGGGCGGTGGACGCGGAACTACGTTCCCTTCTATGGCTCGGGAAGCAACCGAGGATTGCATTGACTACATTACACCGTAATCAGTACAATGGGGGGATCTCGCTGCCAGATATAGAGGCCTACTACTGGACGGAACATCTAACCCCGGTGAATGAATGGATACACGCCACGGTGGACCACCCCACCTATAGGCTGGAAAGAGACACTATGGCAAATCGCACATACGTATATTATCTCTATAGGGGACGGGGTAAGGGGCGACTTCTACCGGAGACACAAGTCACTTTAGAGGTATGGGACAGAGCAGCGAGGGCACTGGGGTGGGCTTGCAAACCTAATAAACAGACACCTCTTTGGCATTGTCCCTGGTTAAAAGAAGTCCACAAACTGAAGGGCTTTGAGGGTTGGGACGCCGTAGGCATTTCTACCATAGAGGACATCATAGCCAAGGGTAAACTTAAAAGTTTCCGCGCGCTGCAGACAGACTTTGGTTTGCACACCTCCCAGTTTTTTAAGTATGCGCAACTTCGACATGCCTGGCAGGCGGAGGGCTCCCTATCCTCCTCGCTACCGGAATATGCACCATTGGAGGGGCGCCTACTACAGGAGCACATACCTACTAAGGCAGTATCACTTACATACCGGACCTTGAAGAATAATGCACCGGACAGGCTGGGGAGACTGAGGGAGTCCTGGGAACTAAACTTAGGTACACTTGAGAACATAGACTGGGAAGCAGCCTTAATGCACCACCGAGAGGTCGCCATCAAATCCCGTCTCCGCCTCATCCAATATAAGATACTACACAGAGTCTATTATGATAGGGCCCGGCTTCACCGCATGGGCCGCGCCAGCGACCCGAATTGTCTGAGATGTGGCCATACACAGGGAGATTTCCATCAGACCATCTGGGACTGCCCCGAAATACAGACCTACTGGGAAAAGTTGTTGGGGGAATTGAGCAAGGTACTAGAAACGACATTCATACTGTTGGGCATACCCGGGGATGTAGATTTAGGCCGCCCGCAGCTAATTTTCGCCATGTTAGCTCTGGTAGTGGCGAAACGGGACGTAGCATGAACATGGGGAGCGGCAACAACACCCCAGCTCCGAGAATGGAAGGCGGGAATGGATATGTACATGGCGGCAGAAAGGGTCACATACAAGGCGAGAGGATGCCCCAGAAAATTCCGTAGGGTATGGGGCAAATGGATGGCTTATTATGGGCTAGATGGAGGGCTGGGCGATGGTTAACGGGCCTTTCAGAGGTCCCTCCTTTAACCCTAGCCAAGAGTACCAGCTCGCTCGTCCCCAAGCACTCCAGAAGGGGAAGAAACATGAGACGGTGAATGGGTGGGACTTGCAGGCTCGAGTCGCCCTAAGGGATAACGATGTGGGACTATATGTGATGTGGATTGTATATGTACGCCTCTGCACGACTGTAACCAATTGTGATATGCTTTCTTTCGTTTTTTGTTTGATACAAAATACAAATAAAAACATTTAAACAAAAAAAAAAACTATTTCTATCAATCAGTTATGATGTTTGACTATAGGTGTAGTGTCATTAAGGGACCGGCTTGCATTAGAAGTTTTAACGATGTGCAATATCAATTTACGAGACGAAATGAGTTGATGTAATACGTGATGTCTTTCATTTCTATGTTTAAAAGGAACGCATGTAACCTTTGACATGTATGATCATAAAAGACAATAAATAAAAATGTAACTTTTTTTTTTTTTTTTTAAAGAATGCTGATGGGCACAGTTGACGCAATACCGTGAGTATTGTTTGTCTACCCAAAAAGATGGAGAGAACTGACATGATGGGCTTCCTTGAGACATGGCGAAGGAAGGACATTGCGCCCCATGGATTGTCACAGGGTGCCTGCGAAGTTGCTGCCGCCAGGAACACCGCCTCGGCCTGTCATGGCCAGGCTGCTCCACTACCGGAACAAGGACTTAATATTGCAGAAAGCCCAGGAGGCACGTAGCTTCCACATTGACCAGGCCTCAGTGGCAATATTCCCGGATTATACTGTGCTGGTTCAGCAATGGTGCGCCTCTTTCCTTGCCGTGAAAAAGGAGATGAAAGAGGCCGGAATCAGTTATATGCTGTTGTTCCCTTCCCGCCTCAAAGTCACGCTAGGGGCAAAATGCTGTTCTTCAACGCTCCTCCAGCAGCAGGGGACTGGCTGGAATCTTACAAGGCCAAAGTAAGCAGAGCGGGGGTTGCCCAACAGGCAACATCGGAGACGGAGAAACCGGGCAGAGAATAGGAGAGCGCTCCCTAACCATAATCAGGCTGGAAGGTAAAGGGCAGTGGTGCTGAATGTGGCATCCTCTTTGTGAAATTTATCAGGCCGATCACCGGAACAGGACAATGCAATGACTTCCTCAGAACCTTTGGACTCTGACACTGCCGGTTGGACCGCAAATCCCCCCCAGGATGGCAGATGGCATTTAATGAGACTGTAGCTGCCTCACTGTATAGAGTACCTTGTGCGCCCTACGGCAAGTGCACTTATGCTACTTTTGAGGTCCATCGAGGCACGAATCAGGGTTGCCCTCTCTGCCCCATGTTATTCGTGCTGGCAGTGGAGCCCTTTGATGTTTGCTGCAGGAGGAGGGTGAGGGAGAGGGATCCCATTGCATGACAGGGAACACATAGCTTCGCTCTATGCAGACAATAAGCTAATTTATTTGAGAGATGGCATCTCGAGTATCGCGTGGAGCGTCTCCTTCTTGGAGGCCGTTGGCCAAGTTTCTGGACTGCAGACGAACTGGTGAAAATCTTGTGCTTTCCCTGTGTCCCTTGAATTTGTGGACCCCCAACAGTAGTATTGGATCTTAGACTCCGATGGGAGCCCAGGGTCCTCAAATATCTGGGGGTAAGGGTAAGGGTATAACCCTCAGGCAGGGACATCAGGGAGGGCAATCTGGGAGGGGTGCTGTGCGCCCTCTGGGATAATGTCGCAATTTGAAGGACACTTAGGCTCCCCATTAGGGCTTGTATAGCCCTGACTAAGATGGTGATGCTGCCTAGGGTGCTTTACTATTTTGTCACCCTGCCTATCTGGATACTGAATACGCGGTTTAAGTCTGTCAACGGCTTGCTTAGGGAACTGATCTGGGATGGGCAACGAACCAGGGGGCCCCTTCGCACACTTCAAAGGCCAACCTCGAGAGGTGGCCTTTGAGTCCCTGATATTGAGCTTTATTATCATGCAGTGCAACTGCAGTGTATTCCTTGCTGGGTAGTGGGGCTT
This sequence comes from Calotriton arnoldi, assembly GCA_963921515.1. Taxonomy (NCBI): domain Eukaryota; kingdom Metazoa; phylum Chordata; class Amphibia; order Caudata; family Salamandridae; genus Calotriton; species Calotriton arnoldi. The sequence continues at coordinate 8,986 of CAWUFW010029344.1, read as the reverse complement.
AACATGGCGGAACTGGAGGAATATGGGACTAGGCGCAGAGAGGGTGCACTACTGGACATGATGTTGGGGATTACGCTGACACCTTCAAGCCAGCCGCGGCTCTTTCATATAGCGCTCCGGTGTTGAGGAGGGGCTGGCTGCAGAGTGAGACTGGCTCTACCTTATGCCCCGGCGATACCTCTAGTAGAGTTCCCGATGAGTAGTAGTGGGTTTCTTACTTCCCAAAGACTGTCTGCCTGGACGGAGGCAGGCATGGAAACATTAGGAGACTGTTATGCTGAGGGCTCCTTTCGCACAATGGAGGAAATAGAGACCGAGGGCGGCGTACCAGGTGTCCAATTGTTGACATATAGGGCACTGATGCTGGCGCTACGACAACTGTTAGGGGCGCTGGAGCCAGATTCCCCTGTTCATGACTGCTCCAGACCACAGTCATCTGATTTCCTGGCTCTGCAAAACTCCACTGTTCATGAAGGCTCGAGCTGCCCTCTCTACAAGCTAAGTGGGAAACCTTGCTTGGCAGGACATTCGCTGGGAAGAAATGGGACCAAACCGTAGAACGGTCTTATAAGTATACCCGCAATACGCAGTTCAAATTCACCCAATTCAATTATCTGTACTGTACATATCTTGCCCCGCACAGATAAAATATTATGCTATATGCCACAGACTTGGGCTGCCCCAGATGCTCCCTGGTTGATGTAGATTTTCTGCTTATGGTGTGGAGCTGCCTGATCATTGAGCGGGTCTGGCTGCAGGTTTCAGGGGACTTGGAGCACACCCTAGGCCACCAATAACTTCAGACTGCTGATGTATGCCAGCTGAGATTACATAAAGGACGACTAGAGAAAAAGGTAGGCAACAGGTTCCTTGACTTGGCCCTGGGAATTGCCTGCAGAGATATTGCACACAATTGGAAATCCCCTCAGAGACCCCCGCACAGTTGATGGCAAAAAAAGGTGGAGTCCTGGGCCCTAACAGCGGGAGAGGCGCTGCTTGCATAGGACTATCGAGGAGTTCGCAAGAGGCCTCTCGCTAATTTGTGGGCAGATGTGATGGACAGTTTGCTGGACCGGGGCCCCTAGGCTGAGGTGCGTTGAGAAACTGGCAAGTGATGGTCATGACCTCTTATCGGTGAGAGAAGTTATCTTACAGGGGACCCCCCTGATCCGCCTCAAACCGCCATCTAGAGCACCAGCTCTCCCTTGCCAAGCGTAATACTGAGGGGGAACCAATGTTCCTTCTGTTGATTAGGCACTTAACACCACTGGGTTACCTACTGAGACACGGCTTGGGTTATAAGTTATAATGTATGTTTATCTCCTTCATTTGGTGAGAGTTGAAAAAAGGAAGGAATGTATGTCACTCTTGATGAAAGCAACGATAGTTGACAATTCCAGCTGGGATGATCTATAAGCAGGGCCCTGATAAGATACATCGGGGGGGGTGGATGCTTTGCATGCCATATTATTTACTTCCTCCCTGTATGCCAATGATGCATGTATTTGGATTGACATCCACAATGTATAAAATCCTAAGCCAATAAAGAAAATTTTAAAACAGAACTCTATGCAGCTCTACTCTACGCTATTCCACTGTACATAATTCTGCTCTACGCCACTCTACTCTACTCTATTCCACTCTACGCCACGCCTCTGTATAACATTCCTCTGTGCGCCACTCCAGTCTACGCTATTCCACGGCACTCCACTCCTCTTTACGTTACCCCACTCTATGCCATTCAACTATATTCCTGTGTACTCCAGTTCACTCTACCCAACTCCACTCCACTGTACTCTGTTCAACGACAGTATACACCCTTACACTCTATCACAATATACTTCACTCTATAGCACTCCACTGTATAGCAATGTACTCCTGTCAATGCAAGTCTACAGCACTCTACTTTACTCTATACCACTGTAAGACACTCTACTCCATTTTACATCACTCAACGCAGCTCCTCCTATGCCGCTCCGATCCGCCCCACTTTACTATATTCTATTCTACTCCACTTTACTCCACTACTGAACCCTATGCCAGTCAACTGTAAGCTGCACTAGTGTATGCCGCTCAACTCTATGACAGTCAATGCCACAAACCTCTACCATACTGTACTGCACTGTACTCCACGCCACTCCACTGTACAACACTGTAATGCACTCTGTGGCTTATTATAACTTGCACACCTCCACAATGTATTGAACTCAGTAGCCACACTACATTAACTATAACTCATGCCTTCTCCATGCACTACTTCTACCCTTTCATTTTGCTTATACTTTTTGAAGTCATAAAATTTACAACAACTCTTATGACATCGCAAATCACATCTTCTGTAAGAATACGGTACATGGAAGAGTGCCGACTTATAGTTTATTCAGTGTGGCTACCAAGTTCATTACACAGTATAAAGGTGCGTGAGTTATAAACATTTTAAGGTGGTATGTAAATTATAAATTTAGGGCATAAGTATAACTTTAGATTTTCTAATATTTGTGTATTTTAAGTTTGTTTTGTATAGAAAGAATAAAAGTTTTCCAAACTATAACTAAGGTTTAACCTTTGTTTTTTCATTGGATAGATAGATAGATAGATAGATAATCACCAGTGCTTGCCACAATGAGGCACAAATTAAGCGCAGATTAAAACTGGCAGAAAATGTAATACTATCTGAGTCCGAGTTGAGCGAAGCATACGCTATTCGTAATCCTGTATCCCCACTACCTGCCCCTTCCAACTGAAGACACAATCTCTGAATCTCAGAGTACATCTTGTTGTCCTTGTGCCTGTGGATGATTATCTACAAGTGAAACCACAAAGTGCGACCTTATGTTCACCCTATGAGGAACCTGAAGCCCGGATGCACTTCACCTCTCAGGGGTTTTATGACAGTGCGTGGGTTACAGTTGCCACACCTGTACATAAGACTCCGATATGGTGCAAGAGATGGCCCTTCACACCCACACTGCTCGGGTGGATATCTACAGCAGATGGCAGGATTAGGCCGAGCACTCTCCCAGCAGGCTTATCAGAGATGCCACATTCTCATCACTGGTGCACCTGGTGTTTACTTCCATTTATGGGTGATGATAGAAAGCTATTTGTGTGGGTGGCATCGATAGTCTGATCTCATAATTAGACTCTCAAGATGTGAGTCATAGTGTTGCAAGACACCTGTTTCATAGTTTGCTTCATACTTTACAAATAGGTTCACACTCCTTAAATTTACAGCCGTACATACATATTACGTCCTCCTCCCCTTTCTCTTCCCATTCCTTGGTAGACTAATGTTTATCCTCATTCCCTTGAATTGATCGGCACGTTCCCAAGCTGCTTTCACTTTCCATGCTATACCACAGTCATGCCCTCCCTATAAACTCCACTGCCTCCTACATCACTTCCTGTTTTCTTTTTGTGCCCTTTCATGGGTTGATACTTTCTTGTTGTGGTCGAAAGTTGCTTTGGCACCTTTGCCTCTTTTCCATTTGTAGTGCTAATTTTGTTTTCCCAAAGATTGCAGTGCACAGGTCTGCATTTATGGAATTTGGCACTTCAATTAGCCCCATTCTTTTTAATGTTTACATCGCAGCCCTGGCCCCAATCATAAAATCATTCGGCTTTGCCATAACACCTTACGCTGACGATACTCAAATTGTTGTAGCAGTCAAGAATCAATCCTCTGCTATCAGTAAGCAGTTTAGTGATTGCATGTCAGCCGTAAGCTTATGGAGGAGCTCGAATAGTATAAAATTGAATTCTAATAAAACGGAAGTGTTTCTTTTTGGCAATGACCCTTCTTTTTGGTCCCCGGAGTGGTGGCCAATGAATTTAGGCGATTTACCGATACCTGTTGAAAAGGCCAAAAATCTTGGGGTTATTGTTGACAATAGGCTTACTTTTGCTAAACAGATTAATGCTCTTACTTCATCCACCTTTTTCATTTTAAGAAAAATCCAAAAGATTTTGCCTTTTATTCCAGTAAACTTTCAAAAATTGGTTATATAAGCTTTGATATTGGCCAGATTAGATTATTGTAATGGCCTATATCTTAATATGCAGGCCTAACATCTGAGTAAACTCCAGGTTTTGCAGAATGCAGCTGCAAGAGTTCTTACTAGTACTCTGAAAAATGTCTCATTCAGGAACACAATCAAACAGCTACATTGGTTGCCAGTGAAGGAGAGGATTCAATTCAAAGCTTTGTGCTTTGCGTACAAGGCTTTGCACAATATAGGTCCTCAGAACTTAGCTCAGTACTTTAGATGGTACTCGCCTAGTAGATCACTAAGATCTTCTAATTCTAGAACTCTGAGGCTACCGAGATTCAAAAGAACAAGTTGGGGTGGCAGAAGTTTCTATCTGGGCACCATCACCATTTGGAACAAACTCCTGTTGTCCATCCGGTCAGCCACCTCCCTTCTTGAATTTACACGAGAGCTGAAAACGTGGCTTTTTAGCAGATCAGATTATTGGTAACGATTTCTGTTTTCCGGTTCGATCGTAGGTTAGCGCCAGGACACCGTTTGGTAACAGTGCGCTCTACAAGTCCCATTAACATTAACATTAACTCTATGCTAATAGAGCGCAGGGTACGCAAATTGGAGACAGCAGTGCAAAGACCAGCGTCAGTATGATCCCACGCTTTCCTGCTGGTCAGGCAGTGCACAAGTTTTCATTTTTCTGCGACAGCAATGCTTGAGCACACTTTTGAAGTGTGTACCTCTCCCTTCATCCTGCGGCGGTGCAAAGGCCCGTGCTCTAAGTAAGCAGCAGGCTTGGGACGTGAGTTACCACCATCTATAGGTGCTGGGAGGGATCACTGACATAATATCGACAACAAAAATATCGAATATACAAAATATCGGCGTCAGAATATCGACTACAATAATATCTACTACCAATACTTATTTATAAAAATACAAAAATATCGAGTACACAATATCGTATATAAAAAATATCGTTCACCACAATATCGAAATGCTAAATATCGTTACATTAAATATCGTTTACATTTTTATAACATACAACATAACAAAAATATCGAATACCAAAATATAGACATCAATAATATCGACTTTTTACAAATATCGACTATAGAAAAACTGCTCAATTAAATATATCTTTAGCACCAAATATAAATTCACATTATAAAACAATATAAAATACTTAAACAACATAATAAAATAATTTGCAAACACATCAATATATAAAACAAAATATTTTGGCTAAACAAACAATTACAATAATAAAATATAAACTGTAAAATATATAATGCTTGCATTATTTCACATTAAAAACAACATTTAAATTATTTTAAAAAAGTAAAAAGATAAAATATTTACTTTCTACTAACAGTTTCTTAATTAGCATTTCCCTTATATGGAAAGAAAGTGCCAAAAGAATAAAAACAATTAACTTCAACCAATAAAATGCTTACATTTCAAAATACACCAATAACATAAAACAACCAATTAAATAAACACTATATAAACATCGAAGACATACATCACTTTTACACTTAAAAACTACAATAAAGAAGAAGGTGAAACTGTGCCCAACTGTTTCCTGAAAGAAAACTTTCATTACTAAAAAAGAGATTTAAAACTGCACTAAGTAAGTAAAACTGTTTTTAAAATATAACAATACTACTAACCTGCAACAAAAATTATTTTTGAAACCTAATTGACTATTCTTTTATTCCTTACTTTTATATCACCTCTACAGATATCCTACAAAGCCAGAAAATTATTACCAAAATACTCACCAATAAAACAACAATAAATGTAAGTATATTCTATTTTTGCCAAACCGACCTAAAAATATTTTCCAAACGTTATTCACTAATATATATTTTCTTTTTATCTATCTCCTCTACAGCCAACAGCAAAAGCTTCCAAAATAATTCTACAACTACTAACAAAATAAATACAACTAAAAAGTAAGTATATCATTTTCCATTATTAAACAACGTTAAATACCCACCCAAATAACCCTTTTCCCCTAAAATCCCTATCTCTACAAACAATATAATCAAATTATTAATATGTTTTTTTCTCTTCTCAACAGAAATTACATCAAGAAAATAGAAAAGAAAGCTTGAAATCATTTCCTAACCAATTTCATTTACATCAAACTAAACATTGTACGTATATTCACTGAGATGTAACAGTATTTAATAAACATGTTGTATTTATTATATTAAAATATTTTCTTTTTGAATTTTCCCTAGCATAAAACAAAACAACATGACTGAAGGTGCAGAATTTGTAATGTCACAAAAAAATAAAATGCTATTATGTTATATGGGGTATGTGTATACACAGGAGAAACAAATTGGCCTTAAAGTATTTTGGAAGTGTAGCAAATACTGCTCTAACAAATGCTATGGAAGAGCTACTACTCATGAAACTACTGTTATTTCTGTAAAAGAACATAATCACCCCCAAACATAACAGAGATTGAGGTTAGAGATGCTCTTGAAAGTATAAAAGAAGCAAGCACTAGTACTGACAAACCAACTACCCAAATACTAAAAGAGCAACTATTAAAAGTACCTCAACATGCATCAGGACAATTACCGTCCATAGCTTCTTTAAAAAGAACAATTGCCAGACAAAAAATAGCTACTACAACTACTATACCTGCCCCTAAAACATTTGCAGAAGTAGTTATTCCACCAGAATTAAGCATTACTCACAGTAAAGAACCATTTATATTTTTGATAACAAATGCCCAGATAAAAGAATAATTATGTTTGCTACTGCAAACAATTTACTTAAATTACAGCAATGTGACACCTGGATGATGGATGGAACTTTCAAAGTCTGTCCAAAACCATTTTACCAGCTGTACACAGTACATGGATTATACCAACATTCAAATATTCCATTCATCTACGCACTATTACCAAATAAACAGCAAACTACCTACATGGATATACTCACTAAAATAAAAGAAGAAAGCAATAATTATTTTCCTTCAAAAATAATTATTGACTTTGAAATAGCCATGATAAATGCTATACTAAAAAATTATCCACACACAGCAATTCAGGGTTGCTATTATCATTTTAATCAGAGTCTCTGGAGACATCTACAAAAATCAACCCTAAGGTGTCCATTACGATACCGGGCGGAATAAAATCCGCCATCTACCATAGCGGTAAAAAACCGCCCGCCTACACCGTCTGAATACCGACCGAGCAATCACGATGTCGCGAAGCGAACACCGCCCACGGCGGAAAAAACACACAAAATACCGCCCGTCTATGTCCGAGTCGAAGTCCATCCGTCCGCCACGGACGCAAACCCGCACGACAACTCAAAACCGCCCGCCCTGACTACCGAGACACCGGGCGTGAAATTAGGATCTTCCCGACATGAGCGCGGCAAATCCACAAATACACCGCCCGCCATCGTAAACAACAGTGATGAAAATGGACACGGCGGAATCCCGGGCGGCCACGTCCCTGCACAGAAACCATCCGCGGACCAAAGAAACACACACAACATGGCCAACAAGTCCACACAGCAAGCCACGCCCAAATACCCAAACACAGTACACATCCCGAAAACACATCCCCCTGGACAAACAAATAAACTACAAATCCCAGAACACCAGCCACAACACACCTGAAAACAACAGCACATCATGACATACCCACATAGGTAAGTACAAATGCAGCCCCTTCACAGACCACAATCCCTTGCAACACTACAAACTGAGGACGAGAGCACAGAACACAGCGAGACAGAAAGGACAGCAGCACACCACAGACACGCACCCATCACCACCACCACCACCACCACCAAACACCGGCCCCACAAACCCCCTGCACATCACACACCACACACACACACCGCACCAGCACCACAAACACCAAACCACACACCATGGCAGCACAGAGAATGCCCAAGTTCACTTCCACTGAGCTGACGGTCATGGTCGACAAGATCATCAAGGTGCACGCACAAATCTATGGGAACCAGGTCCAACAGACACCACTAGCCACCAGAAACCGGTTGTGGAGCAGGATCGTAGACCAGGTCAATGCAGTCGGGAACGTGCCACGCAACAGAGCCGAAATCACCAAGAGGTGGCACGACATGAAAAGAGTGGTCAAAAAGAAGGAGGCCAAGAATCGGCAGCTGGCTGACAGGACTGGCGGAGGAAATCCCGCGCTATTTAAGACCTTCAAGGCGTGGGAGGAGAAGGTGCGAGGCATCCTACATCCGGAGAGTCTCACCGGAATACCAGGGGGAGTGGAGGCTGGTAAGTACAAACAAATGTATACCAGCACACCGCTATGTAGTACAGAAAAAGAAAAGTACCCACCCTTTTAAGGATTATAAAGGCCCACAGAGGAGTCCTATGATAATGATTAAATGAACAAAGCAGTCCCGTGCATGCATTGAGAAAACAACAATAGAAACAATAAGTAGTTTTGTCTTTTTATTAACAAAATATCAAAAGATTATCACAAAATAAGTCTTATATTACAAAGAATTGATGCATATAGATGAAATACAATGAAAAAAACAAAATAAAGTACCCCACAAACACTCATCATTCATACGTACCCTGGGCGTTTGTCCTTTTAATACCTGAATTGATTCTCTATCTTTTATCTGGACCAGTATATCAGAATATTCACTTATCCTGTGGGCTTTCTTTTTAATGTTGGATGTTTTCCTTTTAATGTTGGATGATTTCTTAGTATGTTTGTTGGATGTATTGAGCTCATATGAATGATATGAGTGGGTACGTATGAATGATGAGTGTTTGTGGGGTACTTTATTTATTGTGTTTTTTTCAATGCATGCACGGGACTGCTTTGTTCATTTAATCATTATCATAGGACTCCTCTGTGGGCCTTTATAATCCTTAAAAGGGTGGGTACTTTTCTTTTTCTGTACTGTTTATCTGATCCCCTATGTTACCCACCTTTATCCTTTATTAGGGGTCCCTCCTTTTCTTTGTTATT
>CAWUFW010029343.1:0-19288 GCA_963921515.1 Calotriton arnoldi | reverse complement strand
GGGTGATTTCATAACAGCATGACTACTGGCTGAGTGATTACAAGAGTACAAACTAGAAAAAGGAAGCCTAATTAATAACACCTTATATGAGCATCTTTGAAACCACACTTTTATACTGCATCTTCACCTTTCTATCTAAAATTATGCGGCATCATTCAACTATACCTTTGTACAGACTAGAAAAAAGAAGCCTAATTAATAACACCTTATATGACAAACTTTCAAAGCACACTTTTGTGCTGCATCTTCACCATTCTATCTAAAATTATGCGGCATCTTTCAACTATACCTTTCAACAGAGGCCCCCCACCCTTTTTGCTTAAAACCCCGGGGAGGTGTCGGTCCCCGGGGCTGTGGGGGGGCCACGTGCCCCCGCACATTATAAATGAAGCCCCGGGGAGGTGCCGGTCCCCGGGGCTGCAGGGGCCCCCGTGGGCCCCCACAACATAATTTAGCATGCCCCCGGGACCTGTCCCACCCGGGGACTTAAATGCAACGAAGTGCGGGAGCCCGCGCTTCTGTTTTTTTCTATTTTCTCGGCCGGATTCGCGACCCCAGTGCGCATTCGGCCATTTTTTTTAGAAACAAAATGCTTTCTTTGGCCCTGGGGGTCCTTGTGGGAGCCCCTCAGCAGGCTTAGGGGGTCAGGGTGTTTGTACTCTGCCCCCGTTTCTTGTTTTTCACCTTTTTTTTTCTCTTTTCTAGTGACTTGGTTACAGAGTCACAAGATGGCTGCCAACACTTCCTGGTTTGGAGTGTTGGCAGCCAATCAGAGTGAAGCTCGTGCCCGGGAGGAGTCGCAACTCCTCCTCGGTGCTCAGATATCGATATTTTTATTTTTTACATTGCTCAGCAACTACTGAACGGATTTCACCATTTAAAAAAAGGGCTCTTTCTGAACCAAGACCTACCTTTTTGCCAAATTTGGTGTAATTCCGTTCAGCAGTTCGGGCTGTAGCTTTGTCTAAAGTTCCTATGGAAATTAACAAGTGGAAAACGTGTTTTGGGACCCCCTTTTTTCTCGGCCCCCGCTTGACGAATCACCCCGAAACTTTCAAGGCAGGAGCTGACCGGAGCGGGCCATCTTTTTTGAAATTTTCGCAAAGATTCGTTAAATGGCGCCAAAGTTACTGGCAAAACAAAAAATGCATTTCCTATGGGAACTAGGTTCTAACTATAACTACCTACTGGCGACCGCCAGTAGGTAATATATATATATATCGCTTGGGAGCCAACTACCCCTCCTGTTATCTCCAATAAGTCCCACACAGCCGGATTGCCAAGAGATCTTCGGAAGCCACGCCTCCATTCTCCACCCCTCTGCAAACGTGGCTCAAGGTGCACTAATGGTTGGGAGATGAAGTCCCCTTTACTCGTGAGGGACTTTGGGACCCAAGAAGCCCTCTTGGTACGTTCTGTAAGCCCTACACAGCGGGATTCCTGAGAGCTGATCGGAGGCCCAGACCCCTTTTTCCATCACTCTGTAAAGGCGACTGCTAGTTAAAAAAAACATCGAAATTAACTGAAAAAACAAAGGGTTAGAGGGACATTATAGTTAGGAATTAGCAGTTAAAAAGCCTTAGAAATTCACTGAAAAAACTAAGGTTACAGGGAGGTTATAGTTAGGAAATGGAATAAAGAAAACATAGAAATTCAATGAAAAACCAAAGGTTACAGAGACATTATAGTTAGGCTAACATTTCATTCCTACAAAACCATTGAAATTCAGCTGTTATAGTTAGTGAGCTAATTATAACTCAGCCCCGCGATGCACTGCTTATTATCTCACATATTACAGCACTCATGACATGGTCAGTGACATCACTGATGACATCGCTGATGGCATCTCAAATGACATCACTGATGACATCATCCACAGAATCTCTGAGGCACAAACTCACACCCCCACGTAAGCATTCATACACCCATTCCAACTACCACACTGCCACACACTACCATTCTCAAACCCATTCACACACACATACCAGTACTTACACAGCCACTCACTGGTTCATAGATCAACACACATCCACTCACTCTCCCATACAGCCACTCACACACCCACTCACTTACTAATACAGCCACTGACATATCCACTCGTACACTAATACTGCCACTCACACTGAGTCAGTCCCTCAAAGAGCTACTCATACACCTACTCACTCACCCATACAGTCAATCACACAGCCACTTACTCACCCATATAGTTATACACACACACACACCCACTTACTCATAAATATACTAACATATACTCACTCACCTATACAGTAACTGACACAAGCACACACTCACCCATACAGCCACTTCCACATTCACCCACATACCCCATCACTCACCTATACTGCCTTTCACATACCCAGTTACCCATATATCACTGACACATGCACTCACCGAAACAGCCATACACACACTCATTCACCCATACAACCCTTCATACACACACTCAGTAACCCACACAACCACTAACTCACCCACTCACTTATCTTTACAGGAAGTCACACCCCTCTCACCTACCCACACAGACACTCAGGCACCCACACAGGTACTCAGACAACCAGTCAATCACTCATACAGCAACTCACGTACCCACTCACCAACACATACAGCCACATAGACACCAACAGACAGACTGATGCAGACATTTACACAACCTAGTCACTTACCCATACATTCACTGAGACACCTAATCACTCACTTATACAGTCAGTCACGCACCCAATGAATCACCCATAAAAGCACTCATATACCCACTGATTCACCAATACACCTTTGTATATAATTTAACACTCAAAAGTTTTTAAAACACTCACAGTCACTGGATGATGTCAGTGATGTCATTTGAGATGTCATCAGTGATGTCACTGACTATGTCATGAGTGATGTCATATGTGAGGTCATAAGCACTGCATTGCGGGGGTGTGAGTTACAGTTAGCTCACTAACTATAATGGCTGAATTTCTCTGGTTTTGTATGAGTGAAATGTTAGCCTAACTATAACGTCTCTGTAACCTTTGCTTTTTCATTGAATTTCTTTGTTTTTTATTCCATTTCCTAACTACAACGTCCCTGTAACCTTTGTTTTTTTCAGTGAATTTAGATAGATAGATAGACAGATAGATAGATCGATAGATCGATAGATAGATAGATCGATAGATAGATAGATAGACAGATAGATAGATAGAGGCCTTGGGCAAGTGTTTGCACTGGCTTCCCTTCTCTTCCACTTTCACACAAAAAATACTAATTTAAAGAACCAAAATTCAGGAGTTGAAGCACTTCCTACAAAATTGGCAGAAAGACATTCAACATACCTTATGCATCTAGAAAACAGTGGTATTTTCAGCCATATTAAGACTGAACTTTAACATTTATCGGATTGGTGTGATGTAGATACAACAAAGATGTTAGCATTTTATGCAATATATTAAAAACAGGAATAATGATATTTTGTAAATATACTAAAAACTTGATGCTACCTGGAAGAAAGCAAATTGGGGGTAGTTCTAAAGTATTATAAATCATAATATATTCCTCTGTTAAATTTGTTTGTATTATGAAAATTACACTTTTGTTGTTTCAATAAACAGTTTTTACTGCCACCAGGTGATATAGAAAGCTGATCTTTTGATGTCAACAGTTAGGATTTCCTTCTTTCATTGCGGTTTTCCCTACATTTATCACAGATACTAATCAATCACTTAAGATTGGACTTACAGCTGTGCCTGTCTTGAATGAAAGGACATCCCTTTCATATAACATTGAATTAGATACACTTAGGGGCCAATTACGATACAGCCCGTAAAGGCTCCGACCTTCGGTTGGACTTTTAGGGCCGCATCTTAATGGGCCAGTCGGTTTCCTTTCCGACCACCTCATTATGATGGAGGCCGTCGGAAAGGAAAGCTGCCGGTCATTCCGACTGGCTTCCGACGGACTTGGAGAGCGCTTCCGCCAGTTGGAAGCCGGCTAGTAATCTCAAGAGCGGGCCTTCCACCCTTGAGATTACAATGCACGGTTTCTGACATGGTTTCCATGCCAGCCTGTCCGACATTGAAACCATGTCAGAAAGCATATTTGGGGGCCCCCAGCAGGGCCACCTTTGGTGCACAGCCTCCGGTTGGCAGCCGAGGGGGCACCTATGGTGTCCCCCTGTTGATGCCTGCACCTTGTAAAAACAAAAATTGATGGACAGAGTGCAGAACAATGTCATACATTCACCCTAATACAGAGATCTGGGCCGAAATCTATCGTTCTTTTGCTCACCATGCCATTCTAGTTTGGACCCAGCCATATGCAAATCAGTCTTGACCCTGTGCCCAATGGGAACAGTCCAGCCCGAACTGCCAGCCCAGGTCCGCTCTGGAATGGAACCAAGCATCCTAGGACCGGTTTCGGGGTTTCATCCCTCATCAGCCAGGATAGCTTGACTTTAGTGACATGGAGAGCACGGGAACCACATCTGGGCATACCCGTCCCACTCGGGGTGACAAATGCAAAAACAACAATTGATGGACAGAATGCAGAACAATGTCATATATTCACCCCAGTACAGAGATCTGGGCCTTAATCCATCGTTCTTTTACTCACCATGCCATTCCAGTTTGGACCCAGCCATATGAAAATCAGTCTTGACCCTGTGCCCAATGGGAACAGTCCAGCCCGAACTGCCAGGCCAGGTCCTCCCTGGACTGCAACCAAGCATCCTAGGACCGGTTTTGGGGTTTCACCCCTCATCAGGAAGGATAGCTTGATTCCAGTGACATGGAGAGCACGGGACCCACGTCTGGGCATACCCGTGCCACTCGGGGTGACAAATGCAAAAACAACAATTAATGGACAGAATGAAGAAAAATGTCATACATTCACCCCAGTACATAGATCTGGGCCTAAATCCATTGTTCTTTTGCTCACAATGCCATTTTAGTTTGGACCCATCCATATGCAAATCAGTCTTGACCCTGTGCCCAATGGGAACAGTCCAGCCTGAACTGCCAGGCCAGGTCCTCCCTGGACTGGAACCAAGCATCCTAGGACCGGTTTCGGGGTTTCACCCCTCATCAGCCAGGATAACTTGACTCCAGTGACATGGAGAGCACGGGACCCACGTCTGGTCATTCCCGTCCCACTCGGGGTGACAAATGAAAAAACAACAATTGATGGACAGAATGCAGAACAATGTCATACATTCACCCCAGTACAGAGATCTGGGCCTAAATCCATTGTTGTTTTGCTCACCATGCCATTCCAGTTTGGACCCAGCCATATGCAAATCAGTCTTGACCCTGTGCCCAATGGGAACAGTCCAGCCCGAACTGCCAGGCCAGGTCCTACCTGGACTGGAACCATGCATTCTAGGACCGGTTTCGGGGTTTCACCCCTCATCAGCCAGGATAGCTTGACTCCAGTGACATGGAGAGCACGGGACCCACGTCTGGGCATACCCGTCCCACTCGGGGTGACAAATGCATAAACAACAATTGATGGACAGAATGCAGAACAATGTCATACATTCACCCCAGTACAGAGATCTGGGACTAAATCCATCGTTCTTTTGCTCACCATGCCATTCCAGTTTGGACCCAGCCATATGCAAATCAGTCTTGACCCTGTGCCCAATGGGAAACAGTCCAGCCCGAACTGCCAGGCCAGGTCCTCCCTGGACTGGAAGCAAGCATCCTAGGATCGGTTTCGGGCTTTCACCCCTCATCAGCCAGGATAGCTTGACTCCAGTGACATGGAGAGCACGGGACCCATGTCTGGGCATACCCGTCCCACTCGGGGTGACAAATGCAAAAACAACAATTGATGGACAGACTGCAGAACAATGTCATACATTCACCCCAGTACAGAGCTCTGGGCCTAAACCTTGTAGCAGGCACCTTAAGTTTTTATTAATTATGAAACTGTTGCCATTTGTATTTTTAGTTGTATTAATGTATAAAAATAATGTATTTCAAAATGTTTTAGCAGCAGGATATTGGGATTTTATGGGATAATGGTGCGGACATTTTTAAAAAGTGGATAGTTTAATGTAAACCTTATGTTAATTATGTTAATGATATGCATATTAATATTGTGATACTTTAAAATGTATTTTTTTACTTTAATTGCTTTTATAAATTATCATTTATAATAATTAAAATATATATTAATTAGGTTAAATTTATATGAAAATATTTAAAAAGATTTTAATTAAATAAAAATACATAAGAATTTCATTTAATAAAGTAAAGTATTTGGAATGCTTTTTAAATAAACATTTTAAATTTGATGTTTTTTGAATAAAAACTTTTTTTTAGTGACATTTTAAAATTATAATCTTATTGCAAAAATATTTGTAATTTAAAAAATGTGTTTTATATATTTGTTAATTTTGTGAGTGTTAATTTTGAATTGATTTTATTTTTCGTTTTATTGTTTAAAGTTTAGGAATGGTAGTAAATATTTTAAAAAAATATTAATTATTAATTAGGATAAACATAATCTTTTGTATGTTAATATTTAAATATGAATATACCGATTTGTAGTTTTGGTTGGTGTGTTTTTAAATTTTCAGTTTATTTTATAGTTAAAAAATTGTGTGTGAGTATGGAATATTGATTGTGTATATAAAATGTTTAGTTTGTAGCACCGCCTATAAAATGTTTTAGATTGCAGTGGAAATAGTCAACACATTCTCCAAATTGGCTTAGATTGGAGTGGGAATAGTAAATGTCATCCGTTTAGTGTTCAACACCTTCCCCCAATTGGGTTAGATTGGAGTGGGATTAGTAAATGTCACACTTTTAGTGTCCAACACCTTCCCCAATTTTGGTTTACATTGTAGTGGAAATGGTAAATGTCACCCCTTTATTGTCCAACACCTTCCCCTAATTGGGTCAGATTGGAGTGGGAATTGCTAATGTCACCCCTTTAGTGTCCAACACCTTCCCAAATTGGTAAAAACTGGAGTGGGAATAGTATATGTCACCCCTTTAGTGTACAGCATCTTCTCCAAATTGGTATAGATTGGGGTGGGTATAATAAATGTTACTCTTTTAGGGACTGATTATGACTTTGGCGGTGCGGCACCTGTCTGCCCGGCTGCTGCACAGCCAAAGCTGTAGTCAGACCGCCTGCCAGATTAGGAGTTTCCTCCTGTCTGGCTGGCCGGTTTTTGGCATTTAGACGGCGATGCTTTAGAAAATGGGCACTGCAATGGGAACACCAAAAACAGTTCCTGCATGGCATGGACTGAAAAGTCCATGCCGTGCATGCACACAGGTTGGCCCATGTTGTGCCCCCTGACGTGCATCCCGTATGCAGAGGAGGCACAGGCCCCCTTTGTTTCCTCTCTGCCACTGTGTTCATGGAGGAGAAAACTTATAATATGTTTGCGGGACCGTGGCAGTCCTGCCAAGCATATTACACCATCAGGAAACGGCGGTTTCCTGGCAGCTGCGGCGGGGATGTGGTGGTCTGACTACCCAAATCGCAATAGGGCGATCAGGAGACCGCCACCGCCGTGCCCCCACAAGTCAGGCAGTCCGTGAACCGCCAGACTCGTAATCAGGCCCTTGGTATCCAACACCCTCCCCAAATTGATATCAGTCAGAGTGGAAATAGTAAATGTCACCCTTTTAGTGTCCAACACCTTTTCCAAATTGATTTATATTGGGGCGGGACTAGTAAATGCCACTCGTTTTGTGTCCAACAACTTCCCCAAATTGATTTAGATTGGAGTGGGGATAGGAAATGTCACCCTTTTAGTGTCCAACACCTTTTCCAAATTGGTTTAGATTGGAGCGGGACTAGTAAATGCCATTCGTTTAGTGCCAAACACCTTCCCCAAATTGGTTTAGATTGGAGTGAGAATAGTAAATGTCACTCCTTTAGTGTCCAACACCTTCCCCAATCGGGTTAGTTTGGAGTGGGAATAGTGAATGCAACCCCTTTTGTGTCCAACACCTTCCCAAAATGAGTATAGATTGAAATGGGAGTAGTATCTGTCACCCCTTTAGTGTCCAATATCTTCTTCAAATTGGCATAGATTGGAGTGGAAATAGTAAACGCCACCCTTTTAATGTGAATGTCACCCGTTTAGAGTCAAACACTTTTCCCGAATTGGTTTTGATTGGAGTGGAAATAGTATATGTCATCCTTTTAGTGTGCAACACCTTCCCTAAATTAGTTTAGATTGGAGTGGGAGTAGTAAATCTACACCTTCTCCAAATTGTTTTAGATTGTAGTTGGAATAGCAAATGTCACCCCTTTAGTGTCCGACAAAAAAGTGGTTTATGTTGGGATGTGATTATTTATTTTATAATTTTTGTCTGAAATCCTTTGTTTACATTTTATTCATATCCAATTGAAATAGTTTGTGTTATTTAATTAGTATTTTTGTAATAAAAAATAGTTTGTTGTATGTTTGAAATAAAGTATATTATTAATTACATATGCTTATAGAATAAAGACATGTAACACATTTATCTCATTTTAATTATGTTTCCAAAATTTAGTTAATCTATAT
This sequence comes from Calotriton arnoldi, assembly GCA_963921515.1. Classification (NCBI taxonomy): domain Eukaryota; kingdom Metazoa; phylum Chordata; class Amphibia; order Caudata; family Salamandridae; genus Calotriton; species Calotriton arnoldi. The sequence goes on along the minus strand of CAWUFW010029343.1, from coordinate 10,776 downwards.
GTTTCATTTTAAACATATATATTTCAACTTAGAAATTAACATTTATATATAGATAAAACATTTTGTAATTAATTTCTATTATGAAATAAAGAATGTAAATTATATTTAAACAGTATTGTATATAGTACATTTTCCACTTTTTGCCATTGTTTAACATTTTATTTAATATTGCTTAATTGCTTTATATACATATTTTCAACATCATTTTAACATAACTTTTTTAAGTATATCTTAAATAATTGTATACATTTTATACTATTATTTAATTTATACTTTACAATTGTTTTAACTTTTTATAACATTATTGACATGTTTACATGCTTAATAATTTGTAAAAAATTCATACATTTATTCACCATTTAAAATTATTTCCCATTCATTTCTATGGGGAGATAGTCTTTTTTTAGTTTCAAGTAGCCCCCATTTTCTATGTCTACCTTCTATTTTGAAATCTATTTGTGTCATTTTTTGTCTGTTTTTACAGGTTACAGTCGTGGTAAGGTGCTGCTGTTCTTTGGAACAGGTAATTTCTGTTTTAAGCTTTTTAAGGGGTTTGAGGGTAGGGGATGTAAGGGGGAGGTCTAGAGGTTAGTTGCAGTGTTGTGCATCAGATATTTGTAGATTTAGGGCCTTATTTCGATGTCGGGCGGAGGACACCGACTTGGTCCTGGGACCGACCGACACCCAGTCGGCAGTCCCGACCGACTCATTAGGATGCAACCGAACACTGTTCGGTTGCATTCCTATATTTCACTATGGGAGCATGCATTACGGCCGTAATGCATGCTCCCATCGTGAAATGGGAAGTGCGGTTCATCCCTGCACCCCGTGCCAGGCACCTCAATGTGCCTGCCACAAGGTTCAGGGATCAACAGGGGGGCACCATACCGGAGGCCGTGCACCAAAGGGGGGCTTGCTTGGGGCCACAAATATGCTTTCCGGCATGATTTCCATGTCGGACAGGCCGGCATGGAAGCCATGTCGGAAACAGTGCATTGTAATCTCAAGGGCGGAAAGGCCCGCCCTTGAGATTACTGGCCAGATTCTGACTGGCCAACTGGCTCTCCGAGCCCATCGGAAGCCAGTTGGAATGACCGGCCCGTTTACTTTCCGACTGCCTATATCTTAATTATGCTGACAGAAAGTAAACCGAGGAGCCCATTACGATGCCGCATCGTAATCGTTCCCTAAGTGTTATCTATATGTATTTTTGGGAATGTAATGTGTTTTGCAACATGGTTTGCTTGTTTACTTTACTGGTTTTTGTCTATGACCTATGGGTACTGGGACTTATGTGTTTTTAAAAGGGAATCGCTTTAGTTTATAATAAACCAATATTGTTTTTACTCTGATTTCCATTTTTCGGGTTTCCAGGAGCGTTTTTTTTTAAACACTTTTGATTTTTTTATGGTTCACAGATGCTTTGAATTGCTTCAGGGGATGTCTATTAGAATAGTTTTATATTTGCATTTTTTTGTTTTTTTTGGACAATATTTTTCCCATTTTGTGTGGATTATTATTTTTAACTACATGGATACAGAGGAAGATAAGCAGCTACAGAACAGTAAGTCTTATCATTTTGTTTGGGTGGGAAATTATATATTTTATAGTTTGTGCAAATATTATGTGATTGTTATTTGGAACTGTGTGGTTTATGCATTTATTTTACATGATGATTGAGTTTGTTCTTTGAGCTTTTTGGATGGTGAGGTTTGCATTTTTCTTGCAAATAATATATATTTTATTTTATTATCTCAGTCTTAGTTAACATTGGAGTTTTATTTAATGTTTAGAGTGATGTAATAAACTGTTATATTTAGTATTTATATAAAGAATGATATGTAATGCTGGTTTAGATTTTGTAACAGCTTTTTGGAACTTTGGGGGTTATTAGGATGGCGGATCGCCATCGCCGGCCCGGCGGTGGCGATCCGCCCGCCATCCCAACCCGATTTACCCCGTCATATTATAATGGCGGGGTATCGCGGTGGACGCAAAGTGCGCCCGCCGCTTTCCGCCGGTCGGCAATCGTTCTGATTGCCGGCCTGGCGGAACAGGGGCACAATATGGTGGCGGTGCCTAGCAGGCACCGCCATCCATATTGTGATGCAGGGATTCAGAGGCCTTTCCATGGCGGCGATGCCGCCATGGAAAGGCTGGGGGGGATGTGCTTTGGGGGCCCGTTGCGGGCACCCAGGGGGTGTGGGGGGGTGCACTTGGGGGGTACCATGGTACCCCTCTCCATTTCCATGCACAAGGTGGCAGGCACCGCACGGTGCCTGCCACGTTGTGCATGGAAATGCACAACATGGCAATTTGGCATTGAGGCTGGTGCTGCTGTAGGCAGCACCCGCCGCAATGTCAAATATGCGGAATGCGACCGCCAGGGTGGTGGTCGCATCCTAATTAGCGGTGCGGGACCGCCGCACGTCTGGCGGATGGTCCCAGCACCGCTAGGGTGACGGGCGGACTAAAGTCCGCCCGCCATCCTAATACCCCCTAAGAAAGGTACTGCCATGCTCCTAGACTGCCAAACTCGTAATCAGGCCCTTAGTAACTGCTTTCCTTTCTGCGATGTTATATATTTAACTCTGTCTGACATTGTATCCGAAAGTAGTTCAATAATAAATTTATACAATATTTTAAAGTTTGTATATTTCTTATTTACATTTTAAATTATGCCACTACTTTTATTTTTAATACTTACGTGCATGTTTTCTTTAGATGTTTCACACTCTTTTGCAGCTTTTCCTTTGGGGAGTTACTATAACTCCTGAATTTCTCTTGATATATATATATATATATATATATATATATGCAGCTTAAAAGGGGAGTGTTCTTGCTTGTAATGCTGCGCAGTCTCAGAGTTGCCTGTGATCAAGAAGTTGTTACTTCGAAACGCGTAAGGCTGTTTGAATTTTAATGAAGGAGGAATGCCGGTTGCCCTTTAATTATCCACTCTGGAGTGCGCTTTTGGATGTAGGATGCATCATTTGAAAAATTAGTTGCTGCCGTCCAGCCGTGAAAGCGCACCACCCGGGACTTCAAAGGGGCCGCGCAGACACAGAACTATTTCAAGTCTGCATGTGGGGGAATGGATTGGCATACTATGCTGACATCGTCCTTCTGAAGCCCACTGGAGGGCGAGGAGAAATTAATATTACTGAACTGTGACTGCGTAGAACCCACTTAGGTAACAATCAAGGAGGCACTTTGTACTATACACCCCATAATGCACCACACTTTGTGATTTACTTACCGGCCCACTGGAGGGCAACAAGAATAAAATGCAGCTTAAAAAGGGGAGTGTTCTTGCTTGTAATGCTGCGCAGTCTCAGAGTTGCCTGTGATCAAGAAGTTGTTACTTTGAAACGCGTAAGGCTGTTTGAATTTTAATGAAGGAGGAATGCCGGTTGCCCTTTAATCATCCACTCTGGAGTGCGCTTTCGAATGTAGGATGCATCGTTTGAAAAATATTTATATATATATAACCTACTTGCGGTCGCCAGTAGGTAGTTATAGTTAGGACCTAGGTTCCATAGGAAAAGCGTTTTTTGATTTGCCAATATCTTTGGTGCCGTTTGACGAATTTTCGCGAAATTTTCAAAACTAATGGGGCGCTCCGGTCAGCTCCTGTCTTGGTAGGTCTTGGTCTAGAAAGCGTGCTGTCTTTTAAATGGTGTAAATCCATTCAGTAGTTGCTGAGAAATTCAAAAAATAAAAATATCGATATCTGAGCAATGAGGAGGGTACGCGAACACTCCCTGGCACGAGCTTCACTCTGATTGGCTGCCAACACTCTAAACCAGAATGTTTTGGCAGCCATCTTGTGACTCGGTAACCGAGTCACAAGAAAAAGGTAAAAATAAAGGTAAAAAACAAGAAAAGGGGACAGGGTAGAAACACCCTGACCCCCTAGGCCTGCTCAGGGGGTCCCACAAGGACCCCCAAGCCCAAAAAAAGCATTTCATTTTTTTTAAAACGGCCGAATTGGCGCTGGGTGCTTGAATCCGGTCGAGAAAATAAAAAGAAAACGAAGCACGGGCTGCCGCGCTTCCTTGTACTTAAACCCCCGGGTGGGCCAGGTCCTGGGGGTAATCACTAATTAATTTGCGGGGGCCTGCGGAGGCCCCCGCAGCCCCGGGGACCGCCACCTCCCCGGGGCTTGAAAAATAAATGCGTGGGGTTCCCAAACCCCACCACGCTGCCCCGGGGACCGCCACCTCCCCAGGGCTTTATTATTGTGGAGGCAGGGGGCCTCGCGGGCCCCCCCAGCCCTGCGGACCACCACGTCCCTGGGGCTTCCTAGATTAATGGGGGGGCCTCGCGGGCCCCCCCAAGCCCCGGGGACCACCACCTCCCCGGGGCTTCCTTCATTAATGAGGAGGGGCCTCATGGGCCCCCCCAAGCCCCGGGGACCACCACCTCCCCGGGGCTTCCTTCATTAATGAGGGGGCCTCGCGGGCCCCCCAAGCTTTGGGGACAACCACCTCCCCGGGGCTATGTTAAATGTTAGAAGGGGGGCTGTGCGTCCCCCCTCCTGGAGCCCTCGATGGCCCTGGGGACCGCCACCCCCCTGGACCGGCTCCTGCAATGTCCCGGGGTGCCCACCCCCAGGACATTGCTGTTTGCAATGACAGGGCGGGAGCAAGAAGCAAAGCAGAATTGCTTTTGGGCAAGGGGAGCTGCATGTTAGCAGCTCCCCTTGCCCAAAAGCAATTCCGGCTCCCGCAGGAGGCAGGGAGCCGGCTGGGTCTGTGGGGGCATTAGGGCTCCCCCCACAGTCCCCAACATGAGGCCAGGCCAGGCTCTGGGGGATGGGGTCCCCGGGGCCAGAATTGGCCCAGGGAAGGGGGCCAGGTGGTCCCCCTCCCATAAAATAAAATAAAAAGAAACCGGCAACTAGCCAAAGGCCCCGCCCCCTCCCTGCATGACTCTGCAAACGCACCCCCTGGCGCGTTCTAAGTTGGGGGATTAAGTCCCCTTCATTCCTGAGGGTCCCTGGGGGCGAACTAGCCCACCAGGTAACTCCAGTAAACCCCACACAGTGGGATTGCTGAGAGGTGGTCCGAGGCAACGCCCCTTTTTACACCACTCTGCAAACGCACCTCTTGGCGCATTGCTGGTGGGGCGATGAGGTCCTCTTGTGTCCTGAGGACATCATCCACGTGATAATCTGATGCACCTCCTCCTACCCTAATATAACCTTTGATACCCCCACTCTAAAATGCAAACTACCATTTTCGAAACCATAGACACACCAATACCAGTTACTACATACCCACTCACTGATTCCTAGGTCTACATACACATCTACTCATTCACCCATAGTCACTCATACATGCAGACACTCATCAATACAGCACTATCATATGCACTCATACATCTATACAGACACTCACACACCGCCACTTATCCATAGAGTTACTCACACACCTAGTCAGTCATGCAAAGAATCAATCACACTCCCATTTACTCACCTATACAGTTATACACACACCACCTCACTTATTCATACAGATACTAACACATACTTACTCTCTTATACAATCACTGATACAAGCACACACTCTTCCATACAGCCACTCTCACAATCACTCACTCTCACATATAGTCATTTATATACTCCAACACTCACATATACTACCTTTCACATATGTAGTTACTCACACATGTACCACTGAGACATCTATTCACTCACCAACACACCCATACACACACTCCCACACCCATACAGCCCTTCACACATACAGTCTTGAACCCATACACCCAGTGAATCACCCACTCACCGATCTATGCACAGAGTCACCCACTCCCCACCCACCCACACAGACACTCAGGCACCCATAAAGATACTCAGACAACCAATCAATAACCCATATAGACACTCATGTAGCTACTCACCAACCCATGCAGCCGCTTACACACCAACTAACAGACTGATACAGACATTCACATAGTTTAGTCACTAACCCATGCATTCAGTAAGGCACGTTTAATCACTCACTTATACAGTCAGTCACGCACCTACTAAATCATCCATTCAGACACTCATACACCCACTCAATCTTCAATCCACCTTGGCATTTATATATATAAAACATATTTAAACTTTACAGAAACACATAGTCACTGGATGATGTTATCAGTGATGTCATCAGTGATGTCATTTGAGATGTCATCGGTGATGTCATCAGTGATGTCACTGACCATGTCATGAATGATGTAATATGTGATGTCATCAGCAGTGCATTGCGGGGGCGCGAGTTATAGTTAGCTCAACTAACTATAACGGCCGAATTTCTCTGGTTTTGTACGAGTGAAATGTTCAACTAACTATAACGTCCCTGAAACCTGTGGTTTTTTTCAGTGAATTTCTAGGGTTTTTAAATGCTAATTTCTAACTATAACGTCCCTGAAACCTATGTTTTTTTCAGTGAATTGCAAAGGTTTTTTAAATGCTAATTTCTAACTATAACGTCCCTGAAACCTATGGTTTTTTCAGTGAATATATATATATATCTATCTATATATATATATATTTATCTACTGGCGGTCGCCAGTAGATAGTTATAGTTACAACCTATTATCCATAGGAAATCCGCGGCATTCTGTTTGAAATAACTCTCTTGCCGGTTGACGTATCTTCGCAAAATTTTCAAACTTTATGGCCCGCTCCGGTCCGCTCCTACCCTGAAAGTCTCGGGGATTCGCCAAGCGGGGGCCGAGAAAAAGGGGGTCCCAAAACACGTTTTCCCCATGCAATTTTCCATAGGAAACTTTAGACACGGCTACAGCCCGAACTGCTGAACGGAATTACACCAAATTTGGCAAAGAGGTAGTTCTTGGTTCAGAAAGAACCCTTTTGTTAAATGGTGTAAATCCGTTCAGTAGTTGCTGAGAAAATGAAAAGTAAAAAGATAGTGATATCTAGGGCCGCGGATCCTCCCGAGCACGAGCTTTATGTTAATTGGCTGTCAACACTCCAAACCAGGAAGTGTTGGCAGTTATTTTGTCCCTCGGTAGAACCGAGGGACAGAAACAAGTGCGCAAAGTGCACAAAGGGGGCAGGGTAGAAACACCCTGACCCCCTAGGTCTGCTCAGGGGTCCCACAAGGACCCCCTGGGCAAAAATGTATTTTTTTTTTTTTTAAATCGGCAGGATGCGCTCAGGGAGCGCGAACCCTGCTGAAAAAAAATCGAAGCGCGGTCTCCTGCGCTCGATAGCTAATTGGCCCCGGGTGGGCCAAGTCCCGGGGGCATGCTGGGGGGTTAATTTTATGTGTGGGGGCCTCTAAGGGCCCCCAAGCCCCGGGGACCACCACCCCCTGGGGCTTTATGTATAATGGTGCGGGAGGGCTCTGAGCCCTCCCGCAGCCCCGGGACCGCCACCTCCCCGGGGCTTCTTTTTATTTAAAACCTGTGTGGGGGCTCCAGCCCCACACGCCTCGGGGACCACCACCTCCCGGGGCACTAAGAAAAATTAAAATGGGGGTCCGTTTTGGACCCCCAGAGCCCCGGGACCACCACCTCCCCGGGCTTTAAAATGTAGGGAGGGGGCCGCGCGGCCCCCTCCTGGAGCCTGTGGTGGCCCTGGGGACCGCCACCCCCAGGGTCGGCTCCTGCAGTGTCCCAGGGTGCCTACCCCCGGGACACTGCTGTTTGCAATGACAGGACGGGAGCCTCGCGGCTCCCGTCCTGTCATTGCAAACTTGCTTTGGATATTGGAAGAGAGAGCAGGAAACCTGCTCTTCTTCCAATATCCAAAGCCGATAGCTTTTCCACATGGGGAGCAGCATGTTAGCTGCTCCCCATGTGTAAAGTAATGCCGGCTCCCGTAGGACACGGGAGCCGGCGGGACTGTGGGGGCTTGGGGACCCCCACAGTCCCCAACAAGAGGCCAGGCCCCAGGGGATGGGGTCCCCGGGGCCATAAGTGGCCCGGGAGGGGGGCCACGCAGCCCCCCTCCCCAAAGGAAATTTTGTTTTTAAAAACAAAAAAAAAGTGCAAGGCCGGCCCCGAGAGATGGGGTCCCCGGGGCCTTAAATGGCCTGAGGAGGGGGGCCACGCAGCCCCCTCCAAATAAAAAAAAAGAGGCCATGCCCCGGGGGATGGGGTCCCCGGGGCCAATACAGGCCCAGGGAAGGGGGCCACGCGGCCCTCTTCCCGTTTTTTATTTTTTATTTTAATTTAAAAAGGTAGGGGAAAGGCCCTGGGGATGGGGTCCCCAGGGCCTAAAAATAGGAAAAAGGAAGGGGGTTACACAGCCCCCCTTCAGGGGGAAAAAAAAAAAACGATCGGGCCCGTAGGCCCCGCCCCTTCCTTCACCACTCTGCAAACGCGCCCTGGCGCGTTTGCAGAGGGGGAACGAATCCCCTTGAATACTGGGGTCCCTGGGGCCAACTAGCCCACCAGGAACCTCCAGTATGCGCCAGGGGCTGCCTTGCAGAGAGGTGTACAGAGGCCACGCCCCTTTTACACCTCTCTGCAACGCAGCTCTATGGCGCTTTTTGGAGGTATATGGTGGGCTAGTTGCACCCCAGGGACCCTCAGGATTAAAGGGGAGTTAATCCCCGACTTAAAACGCGCCACGGGGCGCGTTTGACAGTGGTGAAGGGAGGGGCGGGGCTTCAGGTGACATGTGTGCAAACAGGCCCCGTGGCGCGTTTTAAGATGGGGAATTAAATCCTCTTCAATCCTGAGGGTCCCTGGGGCCAACTAGCCCAACAGGTACGTCCAGAAAGCGCCACAGAGCTGCGTTGCAGAGAGGTGTAAAAGGGGTGTGGCCTCTGTAAATGTCTCTGCAACGCAGCCCCTGGCGCATACTGGAGGTTCCTGGTGGGCTAGTTGGTCCGTAGGGACCCTCATGATTCAAGGGGACTTAATCCCCCAACTTAAAACGCGCCACGGGGCGCGTTTGCACAGATGTCACCTCAGGCCCCGCCCCTCCCTTCACCATTGTGCAAATATTCCTCTAAAATCAGCCGAAATACGAATTCTGATTTACTCACCTGTTATCAGGAGAGACCTCAGTGCTGCATCTTTCAGCCCAGTACTGATCCTCAAAAGTAATTTTAACCGTACTTACCAGTAACTTGAATTTCCTTCCATAGGATATCATTGCCTGCTTTTCGCTGGAAAAGTCTTCTAAGTGTTGAGTTTTGAAACATTACAAATATTCCTCTAAAATCAGCCGAAATACGAATTCCGATTTACTCACCTGTTATCAGGAGAGACCTCAGTGCTGCATCTTTCAGCCCAGTACTGGTCCTGAAAAGTAATTTTAACCGTACTTACCGGTAACTTGAATTTCCTTCATAGGCTAACATTGACTGGTTTCACTTGGAAATTCTTCTAAGTGTGGAGTTTTGGAACTTTAAAATATTCCTCTAAAATCAGCCGAAATACGAATTCCGATTTACTCACCTGTTATCAGGAGAGACCTCAGTGCTGCATCTTTCAGCCCAGTACTGATCCTCAAAAGTAATTTTAACCGTACTTACCAGTAACTTGAATTTCCTTCCATAGGATATCATTGCCTGCTTTTGCTGAAAAAGTTTCTAAGTGTTGATTTTTGAAACATACAAATATTCCTCTAAAATCAGCCGAAATCCGAATTCTGATTTACTCACCTGTTATCAGGAGAGACCTCAGTGCTGCATCTTTCAGCCCAGTACTGGTCCTGAAAAGTAATTTTAACCGTACTTACCGGTAACTTGAATTTCCTTCATAGGCTAACATTGACTGGTTTCACTTGGAAATTCTTCTAAGTGTGGAGTTTTGGAACTTTAAAATATTCCTCTAAAATCAGCCGAAATACGAATTTCGATTTACTCACCTGTTATCAGGAGAGACCTCAGTGCTGCATCTTTCAGCCCAGTACTGATCCTCAAAAGTAATTTTAACCGTACTTACCAGTAACTTGAATTTCCTTCCATAGGATATCATTGCCTGCTTTTTGCTGAAAACGTTTCTAAGTGTTGATTTTTGAAACATACAAATATTCCTCTAAAATCAGCCGAAATCCGAATTCTGATTTACTCACCTGTTATCAGGAGAGACCTCAGTGCTGCATCTTTCAGCCCAGTACTGGTCCTGAAAAGTAATTTTAACCGTACTTACCGGTAACTTGAATTTCCTTCATAGGCTAACATTGACTGGTTTCACTTGGAAATTCTTCTAAGTGTGGAGTTTTGGAACTTTAAAATATTCCTCTAAAATCAGCCGAAATACGAATTCCGATTTACTCACCTGTTATCAGGAGAGACCTCAGTGCTGCATCTTTCAGCCCAGTACTGATCCTCAAAAGTAATTTTAACCGTACTTACCAGTAACTTGAATTTCCTTCATAGGCTAACATTGACTGGTTTCACTTGGAAATTCTTCTAAGTGTGGAGTTTTGGAACTTTAAAATATTCCTCTAAAATCAGCCAAAATCCGAATTCTGATTTACTCACCTGTTAACAGGAGAGACCTCAGTGCTGCATCTTTCAGCCCAGTACTGGTCCTGAAAAGTAATTTTAACCGTACTTACCAGTAACTTGAATTTCCTTCCATAGGCTAACATTGACTGGTTTCACTTGGAAATTCTTCTAAGTGTGGAGTTTTGGAACTTTAAAATATTCCTCTAAAATCAGCCGAAATACGAATTCCGATTTACTCACCTGTTATCAGGAGAGAACCCAGTGCTGCATCTTTTAGCCCAGTACTGATCCTCAAAAGTAATTTTAACCGTACTTACCAGTAACTTGAATTTCCTTCCATAGGATATCATTG
>CAWUFW010029342.1:0-19288 GCA_963921515.1 Calotriton arnoldi | reverse complement strand
ACTAAGGGGCACATTACGATACCCGGCGTAAATAAATCCGCCAGGCATGGAAGCGGCAAAATCCGCCCGCACACACCGCCTGAACACCGACCACGCCATTATGAGTACACAAACTGAAACCGCCATCGGCGGAAAAATCATACAAAATACCGCCCGCCATCGTCCGAGTCGGAGTCAAACCGCCCGCCACGGACGGAAACACGCACGACAACACAAAACCGCCCGCCCACACGGCCGACACACCGCACGTGAAATTACGATCGCACCGCCATGAGCGCGGAAAACAACAAAAATACCGCCCGCCAGCGCAAACAACGCCGATGAGAATCGACACGGCAGAAGCCATGGCGCCCACGTACCTGCACAGAAACCATCCGCACACAAAACCAATAGCACACAACATGGCCAACAAGTCCACACAGCAAGGCACGCACAAATACACAAGCACAGTACACATCCCGAAAACACCCCCCGGACAAACAAAAAATACAAAGGCCAGAACCCCAGACACAACACACCTGAAAACAACAGACCATGAGGACACACCCACATAGGTGAGTACAAAAGCAGCACTCCCACAGACCACAACCCCTTGCTACATTGCAAACCAGAGAGGAGAGGAGAGGACACAGTGACACAGCAAGGACAGCAGCACACCACAGAAACGCACACATCACAACCACCACCACCACCACCACCACCAAACACCGGCACCACAAACCCCCTGCACATTACACAACACACACCGCACCACCACCACAAACACCATGGCACCACAAAGGATGCCCAAGTTCACGCCCATGGAGCTGACGGTCATGGTCGACGAGATCATCAAGGTGTACCCACAAATCTATGGGAACATGGTCCAGCACACACCACTAGCCACCAGAAACAGAATGTGGACCCGGATCGTAGACCAGGTCAATGCAGTCGGGACCCTGCCCAGGAACAGAACCGAGATAAACAAACGTTGGAATGACGTAAAGAGCCTGGTCAAGAAGAAGGAGGGCAAAAACAGAGAGCTGGCTGCCGTCACTGGCGGAGGGAATCCCGCGCTCTTTAAGACCTTCAAAGCGTGGGAGGAGAAGGTGCGAGTCGTAATACATCCGGAGATCCTCGCCGGATTAGCAGGGGGAGTGGAGGCTGGTAAGTACAAACTAATGTATACCAGCACACCGCTATGTACACACATGCGCAACCACCATGCCACAGCTCCCAGGGACAAACACCCCCATGTCCAGCACACAATACACAACACATCACACGCACATGCAACAGACACTACCACACACAGGCCAAACCGAACAACTGTAAGATGCGTGGGGACATGTGTACACTAAGCCAGCCACGTAACCACCAACAGGTCCACAAATATGCCAGAAGCGCCACAACGAGCACCCACCACACCCATGTGTCCGCCACAGCTGCACCAACTGACAAGTAACAGGTAAGTGGCAGGAACACAAAGTGCAGTGGGTCGGAGGGGGACAGCTGAAGTACAACACCCACCAGGCCCCCACTCCCACAGACCAGCAAGGTGGAGCACTCCCCACACCCATGTGTCAGGCACAGCTGCACCAACCGACAAGTAACAGGTAAGTGGCAGGAACACAAAGTGCAGTGGGTGGGACGGTGGACAGCCCAAGTACAACACACACCAGGCCCCAGTCCCACAGCACAGCAAGGAGGAGCATCCCCCACACCCCACACCCACGTGTCAGCCACCGCAGTGCACAACGACAGCCGAAAGGCAGACATCACGGTCCACAGCAATCGGTGTCAGTGGGTGTACAGCCACCCCCACGACCCACTACACCCCCCCACCCCCACAGACCTGCAACATGGAGCACCCCCCGCTAAGAGCCATGTGGCATCCAGTACAGTGCACGCACGAACAACTTGCAGGTGGGAAACTGGACAGGGCTGGATTACTGGAGGCATGAGGACCATAACACCACCAACACATGGGACATGTCACGTAGCACACGAACACGCAGCACCGCCCACCGTCACGAACAAGTGAACAATGTGCACACGGACATGAACAGCAGACTCACACCCCACATGACCCATCACAGACATAGCAACACCCAAGGAGCCACGTCTGCATGCACAAGCCACACTGAATATAGTCCCACACGGCAGCCACTGTGCAACTCATCACACACAACCGAAACACCATTGAAGTCCTGTCCATGTAGCCCCTACTGCCTGTCAACCACACACCCCACAACTACGCCTATGTAAGACAAACAACACTAGACGCAACAGAGCGGAACAACAGAAATGCACACGAACACCACTGAACCCATCAAACACACAGACACACCATGCACATACAACATACCATCCATCCCATCCGTCAGCCCCAGTCTCATGAAAGGCATGTCATCCGCACAGCTGCCACACATACAGCAGTCACGCTAAGACACATGCCCATGACCAACCATGTGCCAGAAGTCAATTAAGCGCACGACACACTGTGAGCAACAACACACAACATGGGCCACACCCCCCCGAGCACTGCAGTGATGCACATGGCACAGGGCAGCACGCACACCAAGGAGATGGGACAACTGCAATACGTTGGCTGGCACACAACTATCACTCACTCATAACGATGCGTCCAATGCCATGTCCAGTAACCACAACAGACAGCAAATATGCAGGGCATGTCAGGCATGCACACACCTCAGACCATGCACTGTCATGCTGCCACAACACATGTCACGTTCGGCACCCATGGCTCACAGCATGTACCCCAAAAGCATATACCCTCCCAAATGCGAATCTGGGGCATGGCCCCCATGTTGCCATATGCGTTCCTAAGCGTTCCATTTGAACTCCAAAAGCAAAGTACAAACCAGACCCAGGATGGGCCAGGAGCCCGCATACACCAGAGTCACAATGAGTAGGGGCAAAGCAACACACCCATCGGCATGGCCAATCCGTCCCATGCCACATGTGCACAGCACACAGTCCCATTGCCTAGCACACACAACTACAGATGCCACAGCCACACACTCGCCTCCGGGAAACCCATGTACGAGATTGCACGAACTGCCAATGTCAGACGACTAATACATACTTCGCCAGGTGCAACACAATAACAAATCTCATTCTCTCCACAGGTGACGAACTGCTGGACGCTGGGGATGGAGACAGCAGCCAGCACAGCCAGCCTACAAGCCCCCAACGAGGACACACGGATCTGGAGGATCTGTCCACCTCTTCGGACACGGACCACCAAGCTGGCCCATCTGGCGTGGCAGGGCCCAGCCGCTCCCCAGGACCCCTCCTACCCACCAACCCATCATCCAGGGATGCTGAACAGTCCCAGTCCCCTGCTGCCACTGTCGTTGCGGCCACACCCACGGTCATTGCGGCCACTACCACTGCCGCAACCGCCACCATCGCCGCACCGACCACCACCGCCTCCACCACCACCACGTCTTCGCTGGCACCAGCCCCAGCGCAGGTGGTGGCCCGGCCGACTGGATCCACCCTGGGAGCCACAGCGAGGACCGTGGTGAGCAATGTGGCTAGTGGGCAGGGCCGGTGGCAGCAGGACTGGTAGGAGGAGCAGGGTCAGGGAAACGCCAGCCTCCCCTGGGAGCCATGCCCTGCCTCAAATGGCCAGAGTCCTTGGGGCCTATGAAGAGGCCCAAGGACAATGGGCCAGGTCTGCTACTGACACGCGGGAGGTGCTGGGGGTGCTGAGGTCCATGGACGCCCATATGGGCCAATTCGTGTCCCGTATGGACCAACTCGTGGACCTCATGGGCCAGCTGGTGGTGGCGGTGGGGTCACAGGCAAGGCCAGCAACACCACCTCCGCCACCACCTGCTAGGGCGCAGGGTCGGCCAGCAGTGTCCACTTCCCCTGCGTCCACAGCCAGTGAGCACACCTCACCCACCACCAGCAGGTCGCCACCACACACCCCCTCCCAAACGTGGAAGGGGCCGTCCGAAGAGGAAACAGATCTCCCGGGAGGACTTCGCACGCTCCAGTCGCAAGTGAGGCAGCCAGCCAGCCTTCCGCCAGCCTTCCTTGACCAGCCACTGCATTGACTTGCTCTACGATCCCACTCCACACAGCCATCTGGATGGCATGTGTGTGTTGGACTATGGACATAGAACCAGTGGGTACACCCTGATCATCACGCAGCCATGACCGACAGCTCATTGTCACTGCACGCACCACTTTTGTCATCACCTTACACACAATCACATGTCACAGTTTGTAATAAATGCACCTTTTTCACTAACTGCTGTTTGTGCCCTGTGTCTTTATTGTACGGAATACAACGGCCACCTTGGGCGGAAAGGCACCTGATGCGTGGCATGGAAATGGAATCCGGAGGGCCTGTAGGGACCTAGGGGTGGGAGACAGAACAGGAGCACATTCAATGAGTGTGTCACACACCCATCACACAGTACATGTCAACAACTACAAGCAATGTACACACATCGCACAGAGCAATAGGGCACAATGCCACAGCCACCAACAGTGGCATACTACCCTGGCCATGGAGCGTTGACACACTGCACGCAGTGAACATACGGCCACCCTGACACAGCACACACACACCTGCATAGATACAGACACATCATCCGTCGTACATGGACACTCACCGTCAAGTGAAGTAGCGGGCGATGAGCTGCTGGCGCACATTCCCAGCTTCCTCCTCTCCGCTGTCCACCTCACTCGAGCTGTCCTGGTCTGCGGGCTGGGGCCCTGGTTGATCTCCGTCATCCACAATGAGGGGGATCTGCTTCCGAATGGCCAGATTGTGCAGCATGCAGCACGCCACCACTATCTGGCACACCTTCTGTGGGGAGTACGCCAGTGCACTCCTCGGTGCGGTCCAGGCACCTGAACCTGGACTTGAGGAGGCCAAAGGTACGCTCGACCACACGTCTGGTCCTCCCATGTGCCTCATTGTATCGATCGTCTGCTGGGGTGCGAGGATTCCTCAATGGACTGAGCAGCCATGCCCCATTCGGATACGCAGAGTCACCTGGGTGTGAGGGACACAGAGAACCGTTGCTATTCCAACTGGACAGGGGACAGCATCGCACAACCAGCACGCTACACCACTCCACATACTCACCGACAATACAGCCACGATCCTGTTGCAGATTGGCCATCAGTAGTGGCAAGATGCTGTTGCGCATTATGTGTGCGTCATGGGCCGAGCCTGGAAACTTTGCACACACGTGGGTGATCACCATGTCCGCAAGGCACACCACTTGCACATTCAGGGAGTGCGTGTGCTTCCTGTTGCGGTACAGGTGCTCAGTGGCCTGTGGTGGAACAAGGCCAACATGAGTGCAGTCAATGGCTCCCACGACGTGTGGGATTCTGCCAAGGGCATAGAATGCACCCTTCACTGCCGCCAATTCACGAGCCCTGGGGAATCTGATGTACCTGTTCCGGCACAGCATCATGGCTGCCAGTACATCCCTCAGCACCTTGCTGAACATGGGCTGGGACATCCCTCCTCCACTGCCCACTGTGTGCTGGAATGACCCAGTGGCGAAGAAATGCATGGCGGCCATCACCTTAGCCGTGGGGGTGACAGCAGTCGGATACACCCTGCGGGGACGGAGATGGGGCTCTAACATGGCACACAGTCGATGCAGAGTTGGCCTGTCCAGCCGAAACTTCCTGATTACCTCTGTATCGTCCATGTCCGCCAGCAATTGGTATGGGCGGTCAATGTTCGGTCTCCGCCTGGGTTAAATGACAGAGGACACATGTCAAAGCAACACGGCACATAGCAATTTCGCATACACATCACTGACATGACTGAGCAAGCACATGAGCCACAGCCCAGCTGTCAAGCTGGGACGGCACGGCCACAATACACTTACACAGGTCTCCCAACAATGGCAATGGCAAGTGAGACATACCACTGCCATGTGCATGCACATGGGGATCTAGGCCCCAATGACTTGCGGGGCGTGCTGATGGGGACTGACTGCATATTCGTCAAGCGGCAACGCCACGGCAACATGAGTGTCTGCTGAGCATGGTACTGCTTCCGAGGCTGGATGAGTATGGCACACGACGACGACGATGTGGGCACGGGCTGAGCGGCCAATACAAGTGGGACCTGTGGCACGAGGGGATATGAGACAGTAGTAGGTGTCAGCACTGCACCCTATGTACAGCACTGTACGGATCACAGCTCCCGAAACATTGACTGGTGTCCACATTGACAGCCCCATGCCAAGACGGCTGTGTGCTTGCAGTCACACGTCACAGGTGAGAGGTTACATTGCACGTGCCAGGTGGCAGTCGTACATAGTGGGAGCTGGCATGTGTGTGCATGTGTCTCCTGTTCAGGATCCACCAGATGGGCGCTGACTCTGTACTGACCATTGGACACAGCATGTTCCGTGGAAGGCTTGTGTGTGTGGGATGGTGGCACTGGATGTGCCTCCGTTGGGTGGGGGGCCATGCACAGGGCGGGTACGTCGATGATTGCGCATTGTTGGTCACGGTGGGTGCACCAGCTAAGATGTGTTGCCCTGTGTTCAATTCCTATGTCCGCATGATGATGGACTGTGGATGTGGGCAGACTACACATTGGTCGATGTGCTGTCTATATGCATGTGCCTTCACACCAGGCACAGCTGCCCCTGCACATGTGACCCCTGCTGGACTCGCTGCTGGGTCTGTGGAGCTGATGCACCTTCTGCGCGTGGGGCGGACAGCTCTCCTCACTTCCCTCATTGCGCATGTCATGTCTTTGCCGCAGGTGACATGGATCATGGAGGGCCCACATGTACGCGTGGGTAGGCTACACATGATTGTTCACTGGTCGCCACCCCCAGTCAGTGTTTCGAATGGGAAGGTTGTCGTGCTGGTGGTATGTTCGATGTGGCGGATGGGCGGGCCTAGGTGCGGGCTTACATTCCGGACATGGGGGTAGTTGGATTGGCGACTAGTTGCAGTACACACGGGACACGTCTCTTCCTTTCCACATCTGGGTCATCCCTTGTACTAACTGACAGTGATACAGTCATCTTCGCCCCAGCCCTCATGTCCTCCCCTCGCCCCCCAATATGCATGCTCACCTGCGAGGCTAGCGCTTGCACAGGCAGCCCCAAGCTCGCACCAGAGAGGGCAAGGAGTGTATGTGTGGGTCCAGTTGCACGAGTGGGCTGTCTCAGGGTATGATGTGTGGCGGGACACCGTCCACCTGCGTGGTGCCCCAAATGGAGACCCGGCCTGCATGGACTATGCATCACAGTCTTCGCCTTCCGGATCCGCCACCTGCGACACCCAGTGGCTGTGGCTGCCCTTGCGGCCATGCCGCGTCCGTCTGTGGCTGATGGCCCACACATTCACTCTTTGGCCTCTCTGGGGAGGGCTCAGGGGTGGTGGCGCACGCGCTTGCACTTAGTCGCAATGGCATGTGGCGTGGTTGGTATGATGGGCAATGGATGGGATGGTGCGAGCCACCTCCCGTGACGTCAGTGCTGCTCGTGCTGTGGTGCGTCCCCCTACACTTCCATTTGACTTTTTGCCATGCTGGACGTTGAGGTTCTATTGCCTGCGTGATATGACCAGGAGGAGCGCGAGGAGACCTCTCACACACCATGCTCCACTGCCATCCCGTGCCCTGTATCGCCTGTGCGGATTGACTATGTTGGGGTTACACCTGGTCGACTGGGGCTGTGTGTGCCTTGTCAAGGGGCATGGCGGGCGCACAACAGGATCCAGCTCGTCCACAGAGGGTGGGCTGAGGTGCGCCTGGTACCGCTTTGTACGTGTGCCCGGCTGCTGTGCACACACGTGTTCACTCCCCCGACAGGTGTCCTCTCACAATGCCCAGGGAAGCGGTGGTGTACTGTTCATGAGCCCTCCCAACACGGCGTGCTCCAACTTGGCATGTGCGCATCTACCCGTCGCACCCACCCACCTGAGCACTGCGTCCATACGACTTCACACGACACATGTGTGTCTTCCACAGTAGTGCTACTCATTTGCGTTGACATCCAATACCAGTGGACTACATGGTCATGTCACGACTGCCGTGTACTTCACATACTCTCATCCTCTCTCATTCGTACTTGTGAAATGAGTCAGCGGAGACAGTTCTGGTTTCAAACATTATATTGAGTCTTCTGTCCTCTGTGATGCAGTATAGTGGACACTACTGGCAGCGGAATACATATTGAGGATATACTGAGCATGATTACAAATGGGATAGGGTGTGGGGTTACATCTGCTTGGCCAAGGCTGTGCTAATGTACATTTACGTATAGCTGCGGAGCTGCGGACTTTGACACAGACGGTATACATGTAGCCTACCAGACCGCTCGGCATCATGGGCACAGTCCATCTCAGTTCCATGTGACAGGTTTGCTGCGGTTGTTCCTCATGCACGCGTGCATGTGAGATGACATCAGGGCATGTGCTTGCGTGCATGCAGCGGCGTGCCACTTGTTGTTGCACTGTGGTGGTTACTGGACATGTCACAGTCACTGGGGTCGTGTTGTTGTTGTATGCACTTGTCGTCCATGCAAAGGTCCTGGTATGGGATTCCCGGGGCGGGGGTGGGAGGGGTGCAGCACCCACAGACTCCAGGCGACCTATTCATGTCCACTGAGCGGTGTGTGTGTCCATGTGCGCTGGATCCATGTCGTGTCCTGGTTGTTCGTGCAGTTCCGTCCATGTGGGTGCGATGCACAGAGCCCATGCCACTGCCTCCCACGATGCATGCGGTGTTCCTGGATGTGATGGGGAACAGTGTGCATGTCCCGGTCATATCCGATGTCATGGCGATGTCGTTGATGGTGTGGTTACAGTTGCCGGTCGTTTGGTATGGCTGTTGTGGTGGTGACTGGCCAGTCCGTGCGGAAGCTGAGCATGGGTGCGGGGTTGGACTTCATAGGTCACTCGGGGAACCTGCGTTGTGGTCCGACGTATTTACAGGTTGTCAGGTATGCGATGCCGTCCAGCAGGGCTTCCATGTCATTGGTGGTGTACATGTTTGCCAGCCAATGAAGCGGATGGTGGCTGTCAAGGTGTTGTTCGTAGGTTGTCCCTTGGAGGACCATGATGGGGCATGCTGGGTGACATTCGATGTAGCTGTTCTCGATGATCCGTCGTGTGGAGGCACAGTGGTTCCATTTCAGTGCGCGTGCGATGTTGGCCACATACGCCATGCCCCCATAGGCAGAGCAGGCCCTGTCGTGTGCGTCCAGAGGGAGGAGTAGTGGTAGCAGGTCCGCCTTCAGACATGCCGGGTTGGAGAGGCATATCTCGACGGGATGCTGGTAGGGACACCTCCGACAGTAGAAGACGGGCATGACGCAGCTGAACAATGTGATGCGGTAAGTCAGTCGGTAACTTACGTTCAGCAGGGACAGGAGATCGCATCCCAATGTATGTATCGTGCTGGTTTGGTACAGCTTGAGCTCTTCGGCGTAGTTGGGTAGGTGTGTTGCGGTTGCCATTTCGCAGCGGTGCGTTGTGGTGGCGTGCTCCGGCTGTGTGTGCAGTCTGCAATGTGCACGCTCCGAGGTTGCTGTGAGCTCTGTGTAGTCGTAGGGAGACAGGACTTGTGTTCTGTTGGCTTGTTTGGAGGACACGGGCCCTCTTCCCACATGCTTCTCAGACAGTTCAAGGTCAGTGCTGTGTGACTCCTTCCAATTAACTTGCATGTGGCCGACATGGGGGAGTGTTTTCTTCTTTCTTCCCCGTCCGTTGTGTGCTTCTGTGATATGCGCTATCTGCCGTGTGGTCGGTCTCCTCGGCATGCCTGTGTTGGTCTATTCTTGGACAATGGCTGTATTCACCGGCTTCTGTCGTAGGGCTGTGGTTTCGGAGTTGGAATGGAAGGTCATTCAGTGCTGTCTGCTCTCCCTTGTGTGGGCGGCAGGCTGCCTTTCCGCTCTGCGTTGGGCCTTGTGTGTGGATGTAATTCTTGGGCCACCTGTTGTCGGTCACCGGGCTCTTTGGTGTTCCGTTTCATGTGTCTTGTTCATATGTGCAGGGTGGTATGGGTTTTTCAGTGTGGTACTGGCGTTCCTCTTCCCGAAGGGGCCCTGCTTCTCCTAGTTGGTGTTGCCGCCGCTGTGTGCTTCGCCATGTTTGTTACACTGGGGTGTGTCCTGCTGTTGCGTGACTTCACTGACATGTGTGCGTCGGTTGTGTGGCGTTGGGTGTTGTCCGTGAATTGGGCGTTGGGGACATGTCTGTGGCCGGCCTGTCACGTGTCATGTGCGTTCGGGGTGGGGCTGGTGTGTGTGCTGCTTGGTTGTGTCCCTGTGTCTGTGTGCGACGCATGCATGGCGCTGCGGTTGGCCTCTGCGTTGTGCGCATGTGTGGCGGCGTCATCGGCGCTTTGGGGCCGTGACGGGGTGGTTGGTTCCTAGTCCCAGGTGGTGTGTACACATGTGTTCCGCGATGTTT
Organism: Calotriton arnoldi; assembly: GCA_963921515.1. NCBI lineage: Eukaryota > Metazoa > Chordata > Amphibia > Caudata > Salamandridae > Calotriton > Calotriton arnoldi. Next base: position 8,857 of record CAWUFW010029342.1, on the reverse strand, counting down.
GGATTTGGCCTGTGTGTCATATGTGGATGCAATGGTGGATGTGTAGTGTGCACGCGCTGGTGGGGGGTTGTCCGCTTTTTCCGCCCTTGCACTGTGTGCGCTGTTTGCGTGCACTTGTTGTGTGTGTGCCTACCTGCGTCTCCGCGGTACGTTGCGTCCTTGGTGGTGCATCAGCAGAAGCATGGGAAGGGCCTGCAGTGCTGGATTCATGCCCGGGGTGCCGCTTCTTCGTTGTCCGTGCTCTGCGTCCGTGTTTCCGCCTCTCTTTCACGTGCGGTGTCTCTTTGCCGTGGGAGCCGTTTGTTTGCGGCATCGTAATTTATGCGCCGGGCGGGACGTGTTTCGTCGGACGGTGTGTGTCAGTTGTGCTGCGCCGCTACGTGTGCGGGCGCACTTTGATGGCGGACGGTGTTGCTGGCTTGCCGGCGGTGTTTGGCCTGCTTTTCGCATCGTAATTGGGCGGGCGTGTGGACTGCTGCGTGCCGGCGGTAACTGGTGGTTTTTGCATCCGCCAGCACGGCGGTAGTGCTTCCGCCCGCCATCGTAATGGGCCCCTAAAATATGCAAAAATTAATTAACATAAAAATGATTTATTGCTAAAAATTGAACACATACATAAAAAAAATTGCTATACTGATAAAAAAAAAAATTACATCACATACTTTTAACAAACATACTAAAATACAGAACACTAATATAAAAATCGATATTATTAACAGCGATGTATATTTACAAACGATATTACTGTCTTCGATATTAAAAAAAAATGATATTTCTTACCCTTACTGTCGCTTATTCTGTACCACGTATATTCTTGATGTTTCGCATATTCTTGCACCTCCCATATTTAAAACTCGATACTTGTAGGTCGAAAAACCTCGATATTCTGTCTGTTTACCATGGTTCAGACGGAATATCCTCATATCCACCATGGTACATGGTTAAATCTGAGTGATATGCTCAGCAAATGTGGGGGACTGAAGGATAAAAAAGAAAAGAGCTAGCATATGATACTTAGATTTATCAGCCCAGTATATAATTTTTTCTCCAAGAGACACACATCCCATGGTGTAACAGGGATGCTCTCCAGATAACGGGCTATGAAATGGCAGCATGCTCTACCCAGACTACAATGATAAGAGGAGTTGCTATATATATCAGGCAACAAGCTGGCATTGTTAAACGCACAATGGCAGTGGGTGGGGGCGCTTGGGGCAGAAGAGTCACAGCTAAATACTGGGCTGACGATAGCAGGCATCAGAGATAGTGTTCCAACCAAGATGATCTTAAAATTTGGGAGGATCTGGAAGTGGAGTCACTTGGTCGCACTCCTATTGATAATTTGTGGGGACCTAAATATACACCTTGGGATATCTCAGGATGGTGGGCTAAAATACAATGGGAGGAAACCCCAGGTATATAGGGCATTATCTACCTTTAAAGATAGCCACGGTCTGTCCGATATTTGGGCATATAAGAACATTAATGACCCTGGGTATACTACTACTCACACCCCCATCAAAAAAATACGCACGATTAGGACTGCACTTTGACCCCTATTAACATGCTGATGAGGTACAGATAGCAAAACTTACCTCAGCTCTTTTCAGATCACAACCCACTATTGTTGGAGGTAGCAGGGCAAGGAATAGAGATGAAACAACGTAGCTGGACATTTGATAAAAAACTAGCACTAGATGAAGAATTCTTTGCCTACATAAAAATGGACAAGGGAGTTCTTTGATATGAACCGATACAGCGCTCACGCACTATAGTATGACTCCCTTCAAAGCAGGGCTGAGGGGAGAAGTTATAAGCTACGCTTGGCCAGCTGCATTTAAAATGAAGAGGGAAGAGGTCAATTCCTTAATCGCACGGCTAGACACAGCTGGAGGAAGAGCATATGAAACTGATTAGCGTGGGGACGGGAAGGGAATCCAGGAGGTCATGACTACAATTAGCCATAGCTAAGGCAGAAATTAACAGTTATTACCAAGTAAGAGTAGCTCTGACTTACTTAATACATCAGAGGGAGATGCACGTAATATGGGGAATCAGTAGGAAAACTATTGGCCTTACGTACTCGGCAGAAATCTGTTAAGAACAATATAACTAAAATTAAGAACAGGAAGGACAATATGTAACATAGGCCATGGAGGTCATGATGGAGCTTTGAACAATTTTATAAGAAGTTATATCAACCAGATCCCACTCAATATGTACAGGGGGGACAGGCGCTAGCCTTTCGAATTCTAACAAAATCAGTGAGGCTATGTTACAGTGAGATGGAAGCGAGAGTTTACGCTTGAAGAGTGTAGTGATTGCCCCACGCTCCCATCTTCGGGAAAGGCCTCAGGCCCAGATAAAATCCCAATGGAGCTATATAAGGTGCTCCAAAACGAATCTAGCTCCGTTAATATTTGATCTTTTCTGGATGTTCAGTACTAGGGAATTCCTCCTCCTTCCTGGCAAGGACAGATATTGTAATTTTTGCCAAAAAGGGAAACCAACAGAGCTCCCACCCTCCTATCGCCCTTATCTCTTGATAAATACTGACGCCAAAATTTACTCTCAAAGCTTTTGGCTAACCGGCTAAAGAGGGTTAGTAGCCAACCTAAGTCTCACCTGCAGCATGGGTTTTATCCCAGGAAGGCACCTACAGATCATGTGGAGACGGGCTGTCGCACTGCTGGATATAGCAGAGGTAACAGGAGATGATATGGCTGTGATCTTTGGATGCCGAGAAACTCTTTGACCGAGTGTCTTGGCAATACCTCTGGGAAATTTTATCAGAGAGAGGGTTCGCACGCAATTGATACGCCATCCGAGCAATGTATTATAAACCTTATGCTCGGTTGCAGATGATGGGGAACACATCGGGAAAATCGAGGTAGGGTAAGGGAACAAGGCAGGAGCTGTCCGTGCTCCCACCTTCGCTATGTATTTAGACCCTTTCATTAATCAAATACTTTAAATCCTTTAATTAAACCCATAATAACCAATGGATATGACACAAATGGTCCTGTCCCATGCGGAAGATATCGCTGTTACCACATCAGAGAAAGCAATTAAGGAAATTGAAAGCATGTGCAGAGGATTTCGGATTAGATCAGGATATCTTCTAAATAAAGGGAAGACGCAAATAATTACCTCGTGCAGTGGTATTATACAAGATCAACACCAAACCGAATCGGCTAGTATTTAGGGTCAGATTAGTTCAAACATAGATGCGATATGGCCTAACAACCTTGACCCCATGCTGGATGAAATTGGCTAAGCACTGAGGCGTCTTAATAAGCTGCATCTAACAGTTATAGGTAGGGTAAACGTATTAAAAATGAAATCTTCCCAAGAGCTTATATATCTATTTCGCCTATTCCCCTCGAACTAACAGACACTATTATTCAAAAAATGAACCCAATGTTCTCAAACTTTGTATGGCACTACCAAAAACCGGACGGGCCCTGAAGACACTCACCCTCAAGATAGAGGGGTGGCTGCCCAAACCTGTTGTTTTACTATTGGGCAGCTCTGCAACAGATGGGTACGCTGATTATGACAGATAGGCGAACTGAGGACTCTGATTTACCTACCACCTGCCACCTGGCTGTGCTGGGGAAAGAGGCTGGTGGGTCTCTTTTAAGGCATCTGAGCCCAGCTACTATAAAAGACTTCGATTCAAGTGCATAAAGGCTGCCTGGAAGATTTGGGGTAAAGTCAGCAGATTACTAAAATACCAAAGTATAATCGGTATCGCTCTTCATGGCGCTCCCTCCTCCTCCCGATGGGAAATGTACATGCCATGAGTAGAGGCTAGGAGTAAGCAGAATAGAAAGGTTATCGAGGGAATTTAATAACTCCAGAGCTTATCCCATTCTCAGAACTAGTTCAGAATCCAGGGATAGATAATAGGACGCAGTTTGCAATATATACAGATTAGGGACTGTTTAAAAGCTTGCCTATAGGGCTCTCAACCTGAGAAAATACCAATATTGGATATAATATACCGGGGGGATTGTAGGATTAGAGACTACTATATGATTTTATTAGAAACCTTCCCGATGATCTGGAAAAAATCAGAGACTAAATGTAGTGGAAAATGAGGACGAGAGATCGATTTGGATATGTCGATCGAACTAGGGAAGGAGATCTCTTGTCAGCAAACTGAAGGCTCAACACTACAAAGCTCTCTTCAATCTATATTACACACCGGCAAAGCTTTTGAATGGGGAAAAGGGAGAATGACACTGCCCTAGATGTCAAACTAGCTCGGGCGGACATTGTACACATGTTTTGTTGCATGTAGGTTGCTGCCTTTAAAACTAGTATAGAAGAATTTTGCAGCAACAACCGAGCCGCGTGGATTTCGATCACCCCAGCTCTGATGTTACTGGGCCCGACACTGGATTAGCTTGTCGACATCGCACAGATTTTGCTTCCATCATTATAGCCGTAGCCGGACTATTAATAGCTACGGCATGGAAGGATACCGAGGCCCCTACATACCAGGCATGGCTCCATCGCTTATTGAGTATTCATATACAGGAAACGGCATTATATACGAAGCAAAAGGCCCCCGCGGGCTAGTGGAGAAGGGGTAGGAAAGATCTGGGGCAGCTTGACTTTATGGCTCAGTAAGAAGGCAGGTTGAAGAGATTAGCCTAAACATGACCCATTGTTACACCTCTGGAAGAGAGAGATAACCATAGAAACCAGTGGATAGATCAGCAATGGGTAACATGGCTTAAAGGTATTAAAGGCTTTGTAATACTACTTTTCCCCCTTTTGTTTGTGTTTTTTTCTCTCTCTCTCTCTCCTACCTATTCTATGAGGAACCATTTTACTTAAAAAGGGAAGGGAAGGAAAAAGGAAAGAAAAGGGGGACAATTAAGCTATTGATAATCTTCTAACTGTATTGATGTAAATTATTGTAACTATAACGTATTTTATGTTTTTTTGTACCTCATTGCATTTTTTTACCGGCTAATTAAAACACAGAATTCAGCATCTGCTGGAAGTGGCATTTTCCAATTACTCCCCCATATATCAAGTGACATAGTAGATTAGATCGGTTCCTCATGACAACAGAAGGGGAGCTGAATATCCAGGGGTGAATGTCAAGTCTGATCCTTTCGGACCATGCCCCCTCCTTTTAAAATGTGCCTCGGCAAGCAGGAAGCCACGTATCCCCATATGTGGAGACTCCAACCAGAGTCGCTGAGAGATTCAGAGTTCACAGCAGGCTTGCAGGTGGCATTGCAGGGGCTATTTCGAGGAGAATCGAACTCCACCAGAGAAAGAGGGGCTTCTGAAAGTGATACACGGGAAATGTCTCCTGGAAGGTATATGGCACTGAAACAGCTTGAAAGGGAATTATGAGAGAGCAGCTGACCTGACTCAGAGCTTCAACTAAAAGTAAGGGGTGGGGAGGAAGGGGCATATAGCACTTATGAAGGGCCACAGACGGATCGCCAGAGATCTGGGACAGGCTGGATCGACATGACGCGATGGGGACTCACCGGCCAGAGATTGCACAGGGAAGAAGACTGGTCGGTCGTATGTTGGTCTGGGCTTTTAAAGAGGGAGAGAACCCCCGCGATCCTCTTTGATGAGGGTGGAGGGCAGTGTGGCAGGGCCAAGCTACAATCAACCTCCGCAGAGACGGACCATCTAGGCTGGGGTCTGCTAATGCACTTCCTGGATGAAGAAAATGCCACATGGCAACATTTCTAGACCAGATTGCGTCCCCTCAACTGACAATGGAGAACAGAGAGAAGAGCTAGAGGGAGAACTCCGAACTGGAGGAACAAATTGGCACTCAGGAGGTATGGCAAGCAGGAAATGATCGTGCCCGGATGGACTCCCCAGTGGAGTTCTCACCGGGTTTATGCTGCAGAACTCCCCCTACACTGTTGGCTACATTTCAGGGAAGCCAAAGCAATTGAGTTCCTACCTGACCATATGCCAGAGGCACTCATAATCATGATGCCTAAACCCGGCAGAGACCCAGATGACCTCGGCTCATACCACCCATTATGTGCATGCTAAATGTAGATGTCAATCTTCTGGCAAAAGTTCTGCCGTGCAACGCTTGGACCGAGTGATCCCCCAGTTGGATCCACACTGATCAATGTAGTTTCATACCGGAAAGGGGCACCCACATGAATCTTCAAGATGCTCTCTCATGTCCTACATGCCACCAGATCTACGAGAGCAGAGGCCGTGCTAGTAGCTTTAGAAATAGTGTTGGACACTCCTTTCCTCGGGCAGTTATCTGTGGGAGAGAATGGGCTTTGGCCCACAAGTCTGGGCTTGGACATATTCAGTCGCAATACACGTGCCCAGGCACACGGTGCGCACAGTGCCGAGAGGTCCTCGTGAAGCCTTCCAACATCAAGAGAGGCACTCAGACAGAGGGACCCGCTGTCCCCTCTTTCTATTTGCCGCCTCACCGTTGGAGCCCCTGGGCGCCTATCTGAGTGTGTACCAGCTGGGCAATTGGTGAATACATGTGAGGTGCCACAAACCGAGTGAGAGTCAATGTATGCAGATGATACTCTGATAAGGTGTGACTGACCCAGTCTCGATGTGTCCCGCAATTGTTGGAATCTATGTCCAAGCTTGGGGAAAGTGTCTGGTCTCCAAGTCAACCAACATAAGACTGTGCTTCCTTCACTTGGCAGCGCCAGCCACATGCCCGGCAGCAGATCTCCCAGAGGTGGGTCTATCGTGGGAGACCAAAACTTCCTTATACTCTCGGGATTCAAGCAACACATGACAAACACTTACAATTTCCTGATCTAAACATGGGCCGATTGTACAAGATCTTACTCATCTCTGTGGCGTTTGGAAGACCCTACTCGCAGTCAGTCATGGGACGAGTAGCTCCTTAGCAAAATGGTGCTGTTGCTGAGATGCTGATATGTCATGCAGAATTCCTTTGCACTCTGCCCAGCACTTTGTTTCCAAACAACTTGATGGACTTCTGGTATCATTGATCTGGGCGGGTAAACGCTAGCACAGTAAAATTAGAAACACTCAAACTGGACTTAGAGGGTGTAGGGCTTGGCCTCCCAGATTCCACCAGTTATACTCTCTGGCATGAGTGTTACAGTATGTGGCACTATGGTGTGAGAATGAATCTCAATTGGGAGCAGAAGCTGCTGGCTGGGCTCGGTGACTCTGCCTGACCTCCCGAAGATACTAATGGGGGGACGTAGACCTCGGGCGGGTATCCTTGCCATAGTGACTCAAGTTGAGCAAGCCTGGGAAACGGTGGTGACCCATGTGCTGATAGCATGGTGCCATGTAAAGCTAGATTGCTCCCACTTTGGTGGCTCACGCCCTTCTTGCGCTTTGAAGTACTCTTATGAATGCAGCCTCCATGGCAGAGGGCACTGTCAGAATGTGGGGGACCTGTATCTCACTGATGCTTTTATAACGCTTGCACACAAATTAATATTTTGGGGTGGGGACAGAGGAAGTACCTGCAGTACGCCACTCTATCACGACATGTTGTTACAGCAAACAAATGATGGACGGAATGCTGACAATGCAAAACATTCTCCCCCCAGTCAAAAGACCCAAGTCAAATCCATCGTTCTTTTGCTCCACTACGCCACCCCCAGTTTGGACCCAGCCATATGCAAATCAGTCTTGACCCTGGGCCCCATGGGAACAGCCCAGACCGAATCAGCACAGGCCAGGTCCTCCCCTGGACCGGAAACAAGCATCCTGGGACCGGTTTCAGGGCATGTCACCCTTCTTCAGCCAGCCAGGCTAGCTTGAACTCCAGTGGCGCAGTGAGAGCAAGGGGACTCCACTGCTCGGGCGATACCCATCCCAACTTAGGCTAAAAAGTGTTACAGCAAACTAATGATGGACGGAATGCTGACAATGCAAAACATCTCCTCCCCAAGTCAAAAAAGATCTGGGGTTAAATCCATCGTTCTTTTGCCCACTACGCCACCCCCAGCTCTGGACCCAGCCCAGATCTCTGCAACTTGGGGTGAATGCATGACATCGTCGTGCATTCTGTCCATCAATTGCTGTTTTTGCATTTGTCACCCCGAGTGGGACGGGCATGCCCAGACGGGGTCCCGTGCTCTCCATGCCACTGGAGTCAAGCTTATCTTGGCTGATGAGGGCTGACAGCCCGAAACCGGTCCGCCTAGGATGCTTGTTCCAGTCCAGGGGAGGACCTGGCTCTGGCAGTTCGGGCTGGACTGTTCCCACTGGGCGCAGGGTCAAGACTGATTTGGGCATATGCCTGGGTCCAAACTGGAACTGGCATGGGGAGCAAAAAACAAATGGATTTAGGCCCGTAGGAAGAAGGTTCTATTGGACCCAGCTTAGCGCAGGGCCCTTATATCCCAGTATATTTGCGGCTCTGAAGGGAGACAGGCAGACTCGATCCCTACCAGGACTCGCTCCCTGTGGGGAGGATGACCGATCACCCCTACCTTTACAGACGGGTAGTGCTGGAGTGGCCACAGCACAAGTGTAGGAGACTGCTTGCAATGCTCGATTCAAATTAATACAATTCTACTATCTCCCCAGGGCATATTTAACCAACTAAGAGGCTTAGCAAGGCACCTCACTCCAACGCGTGCAGTCAACTTGTCTGTGGTGCGAGCGTGCCCCTGTCTGGTTTTGCACGTCGCCACATTGAGAGATGTGCAGGGCACTATAACAATACTTTCGGGAGCAAGTCACCTGCCCAGTGACTCAAATAACGTGGGATACATGTGGTCCAGTCCATCCGGCACTGCCTTCTGGGTTTTCTCTCCACTCCCTAAGAAAAGAGGATGGACAGAGTTATAGGTCCATCCTTCTTTGTCTGCTGCTGGCCAGGTGC
>CAWUFW010029341.1:0-19288 GCA_963921515.1 Calotriton arnoldi | reverse complement strand
CTAAACCTAAAACACTACGACCCGCATGACCCCCTACACTACCCAAACACCAATGCACTACCCTAATCCCTAAAACACTACCCCCGCATGACCCCTACACTACCCTAAACCCTAAAACACTACCCCCGCATGACTCCCTACACTACCCAAAGACCACTGCACTACCCTAAACCCTAAAACACGACCTCCTACACTACACAAACACCACTGCACTACCCTAAACCCTAAAACACTACCCCCTACACTACACAAACACCACTGCACTACCCTAAACCCTAAAACACTACCCCCTACACTACACAAACACCACTGCACTACCCTAAACCCTAAAAACTACCCCCAGCACGAACCACTACACTACCCAAACACCACTGCACTACCCTAAACCCTAAAACACTACCCCAGCAGTACCCCCTACACTACCCAAACACCACTGCACTACCCTAAATCACTACCCCCAGCACGACCCCCAACACTACCCAAACACCACTGCACTACCCTAAACCCTAAAACACTCCCCCCAGCACGACCCCCTACACTACCTAAAACAACTGCACAATTTGTTACAGGCGTTGCAACGCAGGCCTGTGGTGCTTACTGGAAGTCCCTAGTGGGCTAGTTGGGCCCCAGGGACCCTCAGGATTCAAGGTGACCTAATCCCCCAACTTAAAACGCACCACGGGCGTGTTTGCACAGTGGTGAAGGGAGGGGGCGGGGCCTCAGGTGACATGTGCGCAAACACGCCCTGTGGTGCGTTTTAAGTTGGGGAATTAATTCCCTTTGAATCCTGAGGGACCCTGGGGGCCAACTAGCCCACCAGGTACCTTCAGTAAGCACAGAGTTGCATTGCAGAGAGGTGAAAAAAGGTGCGTGGCCTCGGAACGCCTCTCTGCAACTCAGCTCTGTGGTCCTAACTGTAGGTACCTGGGGGGCTAGTTGGGCCCCAGGGACCCTCAGAATTCAAGGGGACTTAATCCCGCAACTTAAAACGCACCATGGAGTGCGTTTGCACACATGTCACCTCAGGCCCCCTCCCTTCACCACTGTGCAACCGCGCCCTGTAGCGCGTTTTAAGAGGTAGTTTTAATCCCCCTGCCCTATTATGTACTAGGGACTTGCAGAGGAGGTCATGCTAATCACAGGGGTACCCCAACGCATAGTGTTCCCTAGTGTATGTAGGTGTTTTCACTGTATTCTAAGTGTCTTTTAGCATAGCACTGGCTCTGGTTAGTCAGAGCCAGTTACCACCAGTACCCGTCTGAAAAAGTTGTGGGCACAGGATGATTTTGCAACAAGGCCTCTTTCTGCTCCTCTGTTGGTTCTTTCTGCACATCTTTTGCTTCTTTCTGTGCGTTTTTTCTTCTTTCTTCACATGTCCTACCTCTGTAGGCATAGTTAGAAATTAGCATTTAAAAAACCTTTGAAATTCACTGAAAAAAACCATAGGTTTTAGGGACAGTTATAGTTAGTTGGACATTTCACTCGTACAAAACCATAGAAATTCCCCCGTTATAGTTAGTTCAGCTAACTATAACTCGCGCCTCGCAATGCACTGCTGATGACGTCACATATTACATCACTCATGACATGGTCAGTGTCATCACTGATGACATCATCCATGTGATAATTTCATGCATCTTCTCACACCCTAATATAACTTTTGATACACCCACTCTAAATTACAGACTGCCATTCTCAAAACCATAGACACTCCAACACCAAAAACTACATACCCACTCACTGATTCTTAGGTCTACACACACATCCACTCACTCACCCGTACAGTCACTCATACTTAGTCACTCAGTACAGGACTATCATATGCACTCATACACCTATATAAACACTCACACACCGCCACTCATCCATAGAGGTACTCGCACACCTAGTCAGTCATGCAAAAAACTTAATCACACACCCATTTACTCACCTATACAGTTATACACACACCAGCTCACTTACTCATACAAATACTAGCACATTCTTACGCTCTTATACAATCACTGATACAAGTACACACTCATCCATACAGCCACTCTCACAATCACACACTCTCACTTATAGCCATTTATATACTCCAACACACATATATACTGCCTTTCACATATGTAGTTACTCACACATGTACCACTGAGATATACATTCAATCACTAACACACCCATACACACACTCACCCACCCATACAGTCCATCACAGATGCACTCTTGAAACCATGCACCCAGTGAATCACCAACTCACACATCTATGCACAGAGTCACACACACCCCACCCACACAAACACTCAGGCACCCATACAGATACTCAGACAATCAATCAATAACCCATGTAGACACTCATGTAGCTATTCAGAAAGCCATGCAGCCGCTTACAAACCAACAGACAGACGGATACAGACATTCACACAGTTTAGTCACTAACCCATGCATTCAGTAAGATACATTTAATCACTCACTTGTAGTCAGTCACTCACGTACTAAATCATCCATTCAGACACTTATACACCCACTCATTCTTCAATACGCCTTTCCCTATATATATTAAACATATTTAAACTTTACAGAAACACAGTCACTGGATGATGTCATCAGTGATGTCATTTGAGATGTCATCAGTGATGTCATCAGTGATGTCACTGACCATGTCATGAGTGATGTAATATGTGACGTCATCAGCAGTGCATTGCGGGGCGCGAGTTATAGTTAGCTGAACTAACTATAACGGGGGAATTTCTATGGTTTTGTACGAGTGAAATGTCCAACTAACTATAACTGTCCCTAAAACCTATGGTTTTTCAGTGAATTTCAAAGGTTTTTTAAATGCTAATTTCTAACTATAACGTGTCTGAAACCTATGGTTTTTTCAGTGAATTTCAAAGGTTTTTTAAATGCTAATTTCTAACTATAACGTGCCTGAAACCTATGATTTTTAAGTGAATTTCAAAGGTTTTTAAATGCTAGTTTCTAACTATGCCTACAGAGGTAGGACATGTGAAGAAAGAAGAAAAAACGCACAGAAAGAAGCAAAAGATGTGCAGAAAGAACCAACAGAGGAGCAGAAAGAGGCCTTGTTGCAAAATCATCCTGTGCCCACAACTTTTTCAGACGGGTACTGGTGGTAACTGACTCTGACTAACCAGAGCCAGTGCTATGCTAAAAGACACTTAGAATACAGTGAAAACACCTACATACACTAGGGAACACTATGCGTTGGGGTACCCCTGTGATTAGCATGACCTCCTCTGCAAGTCCCTAGTACATAGTAGGGCAGGGGGATTAAAACTACCTCTTAAAACGCGCTACAGGGCGCGTTTGCACAGTGGTGAAGGGAGGGGGGCCTGAGGTGACATGTGTGCAAACGCACCCCATGGCGCGTTTTAAGTTGCGGGATTAAGTCCCCTTGAATTCTGAGGGTCCCTGGGGCCCAGCTAGCCCCCAGGTACCTACAGTTAGGACCACAGAGCTGAGTTGCAGAGAGGCGTTCCGAGGCCACGCACCTTTTTCACCTCTCTGCAACGCAACTCTGTTGTGCTTACTGAAGGTACCTGGTGGGCTAGTTGGCCCCAGGGTCCCTCAGGATTCAAAGGGAATTAATTCCCCAACTTAAAACGCACCACAGGGCGTGTTTGCGCACATGTCACCTGAGGCCCCGCCCCTCTCTTCACCACTGTGCAAACGCGCCCCGTGGCGCGTTTTAAGTTGCGGGATTAAGTCCCCTTGAATCCTGAGGGTCCCTGGGGCCCAACTAGCCCACCAGGTACTTCCAGTAAGCACCACAGGCCTGTGTTGCAACGCCTGTAACAAATTGTGCAGTGGTGTTTGGGTAGTGTAGGGGGTCGTGCTGGGGGTAGTGTTTTAGGGTTTAGGGTAGTGCAGTGGTGTTTGTGTAGTGTAGGGGGTCATGCTGGGGGTAGATTTAGGGTTTAGGGTAGTGCAGTGGTGTTTGGGTAGTGTAGGGAGTCGTGCTGGGGGGAGTGTTTTAGGGTTTAGGGTAGTGCAGTGGTGTTTGGGTAGTGTAGCGGGTCGTGCTAGGGATAGTGATTTAGGGTAGTGCAGTGGTGTTTGGGTAGTGTAGGGGGTACTGCTGGGGGAAGTGTTTTAGGGTTTAGGTTAGTGCAGTGGTGTTTGGGTAGTGTAGGGGTACTGCTGGGGGTAGTGTTTTAGGGTAGTGCAGTGGTGTTTGTGTAGTGTAGGGGGTAGTGGTTTAGGGTAGTGCAGTGGTGTTTGTGTACTGTAGGAGGTCGTGTTTTAGGGTTTAGGGTAGTGCAGTGGTCTTTGGGTAGTGTAGGGAGTCGTGCGGGGGTAGTGTTTTAGGGATTAGGGTAGTGCATTGGTGTTTGGGTAGTGTAGGGGGTCATGCGGGGGGTAGTGTTTTAGGGTTTAGGGCAGTGCAGTGATGTTTGGGTAGTGTAGGGGGTCGTGCTGGGGGAGTGTTTTAGGGTTTAGGGCAGTGCAGTGGTGTTCGGTAGTGTGGGGGTCGTGCTGGGGGAGTGTTTGAGGGTTTAGGGCAGTGCAGTCGTGTTCGGGTAGTGTAGGGGTTGTGCTGGTGGTATTTTAGGGTTTAGGGTAGTGCAGTGGTGTTCGGGTAGTGTAGGGGGTAATGCTGGGGGTGGTGTTTTAGGGTTTAGGGCAGTGCAGTGGTGTTCGGGCAGTGTAGGGGGTCGTGCTGGGGGTGGTGTTTCAGGGTTTAGGGCAGTGCAGTGGTGTTCGGGCAGTGTAGGGGTGGTGTTTCAGGGTTTAGGGCAGTGCAGTGGTGTTCGGGCAGTGTAGGGGGTCGTGCAGGGGTGGTGTTTCAGGGTTTAGGGCAGTGGTGTTCGGGCAGTGTAGGGGGTCGTGCTGGGGGTGGTGTTTCTAGGTTTGGGGCAGTGCAGTGGTGTTCGAGCAGTAAAGGGGGTTGTGCTGGGGGTGGTGTTTCAGGGTTTAGAGCAGTGCAGTGGTCTTCGGGCAGTGCAGGGGGTGGTGTTTCAGGGTTTAGGGCAGTGCAGTGGTGTTCGGGCAGTGTAGGGGGTGCTGCAGGGGGTGATGTTTCAGGGTTTAGGGCAGTGCAGTGGTGTTCGGGCAGTGTAAGGGGTCATGCAGGGGGTGGTGTTTCAGGGTTTAGGGCAGTGCAGTGGTGTTCGGGCAGTGTAGGGGGTCGTGCTGGGGCTTCAGGGTTTAGGGCAGTACAGTGGTGTTCGGACAGTGTAGGGGGTCGTGCTGGGGCTGGTGTTTCAGGGTTTAGGGCAGTGGAGTTCGGGCAGTGTAGGGGGTCGTGCTGGGGCTGGTGTTTCAGGGTTTAGGGCAGTGCAGTGGTGTTCGGGCAGTGTAGGTGGTCGTGCTGGGGCTTCAGGGTTTAGGGCAGTGCAGTGGTGTTCGGGCAGTGTAGGGGGTCATGCTGGGGCTGGTGTTTCAGGGTTTAGGGCAGTGCAGTGGTGTTCGGGCAGTGTAGGGGGTCTTGCTGGGGCTGGTGTTTCAGAGTCTAGGGCAGTGCAGTGGTGTTCGGGCAGTGTAGGGGGTCTTGCTGGGGCTGGTGTTTCAGGGTTTAGGGCAGTGGTGTTCGGGCAGTGTAGGGGGTCGTGCTGGGGGTGGTGTTTCAGGGTTTAGGGCAGTGCAGTGGTGTTCCGGCAGTGTAGGAGGTCGTGCAGGGGGTGGTGTTTCAGGGTTTAGGGCAGTGCAGTGGTGTTCGGGCAGTGTAGGGGGTCGTGCTGGGGGTGGTGTTTCAGGGTTTAGGGCAGTGCAGTGGTGTTTGGGTAGTGTAGGGGGTACTGCTGGGGGAAGTGTTTTAGGGTTTAGGTTAGTGCAGTGGTGTTTGGGTAGTGTAGGGGTACTGCTGGGGGTAGTGTTTTAGGGTTTAGGGTAGTGCAGTGGTGTTTGTGTAGTGTAGGGGGTAGTGTTTTAGGGTTTAGGGTAGTGCAGTGGTGTTTGTGTAGTGTAGGAGGTCGTGTTTTAGGGTTTAGGGTAGTGCAGTGGTCTATGGGTAGTGTAGGGAGTCGTGCGGGGGTAGTGTTTTAGGGTTTAGGGTAGTGCAGTGGTGTTCGGCCAGTGTAGGTGGTCGTGCAGGGGGTGGTGTTTCAGGGCTTAGGGCAGTGCAGTGGTGTTCGGCCAGTGTAGGTGGTCTTGCTGGGGGTGGTGTTTCAGGCTTTAGTGCAGTGGTGTTCGGGCAGTGTAGGGGGTCTTGCTGGGGGTGGTGTTTCAGGGTTTAGGGCAGTGCAGTGGTGTTCGGGCAGTGTAGGGTGTCTTGCTGGGGCTGGTGTTTCAGGGTTTAGGGCAGTGCAGTGGTGTTCGGGCAGTGTAGGGGGTCGTGCTGGGGCTGGTGTTTCAGGGTTTAGGGCAGTGCAGTGGTGTTCGGGCAGTGTAGGGGGTCGTGCTGGGGTGGTGTTTCAGGGTTTAGGGCAGTACAGTGGTGTTCGGGCAGTGTAGGGGGTTGTGCTGGGGGTGGTGTTTCAGGGTTTAGGGCAGTGCAGTGGTGTTCGTGCAGTGTAGGGGGTCGTGCTGGGGTGGTGTTTCAGGGTTTAGGGCAGTGCAGTAGTGTTCGGGCAGTGTAGGGGGTCGTGCAGTGGGTGGTGTTTCAGGGTTTAGGGCAGTGCAGTGGTGATCGGGCAGTGTACGGGTCGTGCTGGGGTAGTGTTTTAGGGTTTAGGGTAGTGCAGTGGTGTTTGTGTAGTGTAGGGGGTAGTGGTTTAGGGTAGTGCAGTGGTGTTTTTGTAGTGTAGGGGGGTCATGTTTTAAGATGCAACGCTCCAATACCCGACCAGTCTGCACTACATAAAACTGCAAAAAAACTAAAAATAAAAAAGTGTTTTGCACACTTTTGTCATTGGGCTATATGTGGGCTACATCTGGGTAATATTTGTGCTACATTTGGGCTCTTTTTTCACTGGTGGCCATCTTGGAAGACTTCTTTGTTATGAAGTTTCCTAATTTCCTCATTTACTGCAGTCTCCTCAGTAGGAAATGCTTTGTTTTTTACTTTGATTCCATCAAGAAGGCATTCAGATGTGTCACACATTTGCCATAAATTCAGAATGTTATTACTCTAGTTGTTCATTAGATCACTGTAGTAAAGCTAATGCTCACCAAGGAGTTAACTGGAAGTCTACTGCTGATATTGAAAGTGATTGTTTCAGTCTGCATGTCAGAATTTTCTAATGCAATAGAAGAGGATTTGAGATCTCACTTAAAACATGCACTAATTTTTCTTTCTACAGCACTAACCATAATTTCTATGGCAAAATGAACCCCCTCATTTTGTTCCTTTTTAAATTAAATGTTTTAAGTGTTACCAGTTTATTCCAATCAAGATGGCATCAGGTGTGCCATACTTTTGTCATAAGTAAGACTGTTAGTGCTCTAGTTGTTCTTTAGAACACTCTGGGAAGCTGCAGTAGAACACAAAGGAATCAACTGACAGTCTCTGCCCTTGTTGGATGTACATGTTTTACTGAGAATGTCAGACTTCATTCTCACATGACTGAGAAAGATAATGTGAATTTACAGAAAATATGCTCTCATTTTAGCTTCTGGGGCACCTTCCAAAACTGTATGGGACAATCATGTGAAAATAGTTCTCTCAAACATGATTCATGATATCCCAGCAGAAGGTTTTTCACAGGGTAAAATCACCTTAGAACACACCACAATGCCTGAAATTAGTATGGTACCATCAACAAATGAATTCTAATGTAACTAAAGTCTGTTATCACCCTTTATAGTTCTCCTTTTGGTAACCCTCAAAATCTTCGATTCACTACAATGCATTTCAAAGTGGTACTATCATTTATATTGGTCCCAAGATGGCTGCCAGCAATTCCAGGATGAAGTGCTGACAGCCAATCAGATCTCACGATGACATGTGTGGTTAGGCTCCGCCCAGATATATATGTGTTTTTACTTTTGATTTTCTCAGCAACTACTGAACGGATTTACACCATTTAACAAAAAGGGTTCTTTTTGAACCAAGAACTACCTCTTTGCCAAATTTGGTGTAATTCCGTTCAGCAGTTCGGGCTGTAGCCGTGGCTAAAGTTTCCTATGGCCGGCTCCTGCAGTGTCCCGGGGTGCCTACCCCCGGGACACTGCTGTTTGCAATCACAGGACGGGAGCCTCGCGGCTCCCGCCCTGTGATTGCAAACTGCTTTGCTTCAATGAAGCAAAGCAGAATTGCTTTTCCATAAGGGGAGCTGCATGTCAGCAGGGATTGGGGACCCCCCCCCACGGTCCCCGAGTGGCCAGGCCCCGGGGGATGGGATCCCCGGGGCCGATTAAGGCCTCGGGAGGGGGGCCACGCGGCCCCCTTCCAAAATTAACACACAAAAAAAGTAATAATTAGGGGGCAGGCCCTGGGGGATGGGGTCCCCAGGGCCAATAGATTAGAAAAAGAAGGGGAGCCACACAGCCCCCCTTCTTGAAGAAAAAAATAAATAAAGACCGGCATCACGCCGGAGGCCACGCTCCCCTGCTTGCAGCACTCTGCAAACGCGCCCCCTGGCGCGTTTGCAGAGGGGGAACGAATTCCTCTTGAATACTGGGGGTCCCTGGGGGCCAACTAGCCCACCAGGAACCTCCAGTATGCGCCAGGGGCTGCGTTGCAGAGAGGTGTACAGAGGCCACGCCCCTTTTACACCTCTCTGCAACGCAGCTCTGTGGCGCTTTTGGACGTACATGGAGGGCTAGTTGGACTCCAGGGACCCCCAGTATTCAAGGGGAATTCATTCCCCCTCTGCAAACGCGCCACGGGGCGCGTTTGCACAGTGGTGAAGGGAGGGGGCGGGGCTTCAGGTGACATGTGTGCAAACAGGCCCCGTGGCGCGTTTTAAGATGGGGAATTAAATCCCCTTCAATCCTGAGGGTCCCTGGGGGCCAACTAACCCACCAGGTACGTCCAGAAAGCGCCACAGAGCTGCGTTGCAGAGAAGTGCAAAAAGGGGTGTGGCCTCTGAACACCGCTCTGCAACGCAGCTCTCTGGCGCATACTGGAGGTATCTGGTGGGCTAGTAGGCCCCTAGGGACCCTCGGGATTGAGGAAGAATTAATTCTCCAACTTAAAACGCGCCACAGGGCGTGTTTGCAGACATGTCACCTTTGGCCCCACCCCCTTCCTTCACCATTGTGCAAATATTCCTCTAAAATCAGCCGAACTACGAATTCCGATTTACTCACCTGTTATCAGGAGAGACCTCAGTGCTGCATCTTTGAGCCCAGTACAGATCCTGAAAAGTAATTCTAACCGTACTTACCAGTAACTTATATTTCCTTCCATAGGAATCCATTGTCTGGTTTTCAGCAGAAAAGTTTGTGTCGATTTTCACAAACTACAAATATTCCTTAAAAATCGCCTGCATGACTTAAACGCATTCTTTCAACTGTTTACAGGAGATGCACCAGTGCTGGATCCAGGATCCACCACTGAGTAAGAAAAAGTAACGATAACACTACTTACCTGCTAAGTGAATTTCCTCCCATTGGATAGCATTGGTGATTCTATGTGAAGAAGCTTCTAAGTGTCAACTTTTAAAATACAATAATATTCCTTAAAAATCACGACTGTAACCAAAACGCTTTTACTCAACTGTTTACAGGAGATGTCCCAGGACTGAATCTAGGATCCAGTCCTGTGGTTAGAAAAAGTAATCCATAAAGTAACTAATTGCATTTAACTAGAAATTCACATTGAGCTCAATGTTGCATTGTGTTTGAAATTGTGTTGCCCATTGCAACAACTGTAACTACTGTACTTAAAAGTCTATTGCCTATTTGCAAAGTATTTAAACTAAAGTAATTCATTCTGAGAAAGTATATTTTGTAATGTAATGTATAATGTAATTACAATGTAATTTAAAAAAATAAAATCTAAAAATAAATAGTTTTAAAAAAATGTAGTAAATCAGTATCAAAAAAATAAAAACAATACATTTAAAAATGGTCATTTACAAAACCTTTGAAATTCACTGAAAAAAACCATAGGTTTCAGACATGTTATAGTTAGGAATTAGCATTTAAAAAACCTTACAAATTCACTGAAAAAACCATAGGTTTTAGGGACAGTTATAGTTAGTTGGACATTGCACTCGTACAAAACCCGTGAAATTCCCCCGTTATAGTTAGTTCAGCTAACTATAACTCGCGCCCGCAATGCACTGCTGATGACGTCACATATTACATCACTCATGACATGGTCAGTGACATCACTGATGACATCTCAAATGACATCACTGATGACATCATCCAGTGACTGTGTTTCTGTAAAGTTTAAATATGTTTAATATATATAGGGAAAGGCGTATTGAAGAATGAGTGGGTGTATAAGTGTCTGAATGGATGATTTAGTACGTGAGTGACTGACTCTACAAGTGAGTGATTAAATGTATCTTACTGAATGCATGGGTTAGTGACTAAACTGTGTGAATGTCTGTATCCGTCTGTCTGTTGGTTTGTAAGCGGCTGCATGGCTTTCTGAATAGCTACATGAGTGTCTACATGGGTTATTGATTAGTTGTCTGAGTATCTGTATGGGTGCCTGAGTGTTTGTGTGGATGGGGTGTGTGCGACTCTGTACATAGATGTGTGAGTGGGTGATTCACTGGGTGCATGATTTGAAGAGTGCGTCTGTGATGGACTGCTTGGGTGAGTGTGTGTATGGGTGTGTTAGTGAGTGAATGTATATCTCAGTGGTACATGTGCGAGTAACTACATATGTAAAAGGAAGTATATATGTGTGTTAGAGTACTTAAAAGGCTATACGTGAGAGTGTGTGATTGTGAGAGTGGCTGTATGGATGCGTGTGTGCTTGTATCAGTTATTGTATAAGAGCGTAAGAATGTGCTAGTATTTGTATGAGTTATTGAGCTGGTGTGTGTATAACTCTATAGGTGAGTAAATGGGTGTGTGATTAATTTTTTGCATGACTGACTTGGTGTGGGAGTACCTCTATGGATGAGTGGCGGTGTGTCAGTGTTTATATAGGTGTATGAGTGCATATGATAGTCCTGTACTGAGTGACTAAGTATGAGTGACTGTACGGGTGAGTGAGTGGATGTGTGTGTAGACCTAAGAATCAGTGAGTTGGTATGTAGTTATTGGTATTGGAGTGTCTATGGTTTTGAGAATGGCAGTCTGTAATTTAGAGTGGGTGTATCAAAAGTTATATTAGGGTGTGAGAAGATGCATGAAATTATCACATGGATGATGTCATCAGTGATGTCACTGACCATGTCATGAGTGATGTAATATGTGACGTCATCAGCAGTGCATTGCGGGGCGCGAGTTATAGTTAGCTGAACTAACTATAACGGAGGAATTTCTATGGTTTTGTACGAGTGAAATGTCCAACTAACTATAACTGTCCCTAAAACCTATGGTTTTTTCAGTGAATTTGTAAGGTTTTTAAATGCTAATTTCTAACTATAACGTACCTGAAACCTATGGTTTTTTCAGTGAATTTCAAAGGTTTTTTAAATGCTAATTCCTAACTATAACATGTCTGAAACCTATGGTTTTTTCAGTGAATTTCAAAGGTTTTTTAAATGCTAATTCCTAACTATAACATGTCTGAAACCTATGGTTTTTTCAGTGAATTTCAAAGGTTTTGTAAATGCCAATTTTTAAATGTGTTATTTTTATTTTTTTCATACTGATTTACTACATTTTTTTAAACTATTTATTTTTAGATATTTTATTTTTTAAATTACATTGTAATTACATTATACATTACATTACAAAAATACTTTCTCAGAATGAATTACTTTAGTTTAAATACTTTGCACATAGGCAATAGACTTTTAAGTACAGTAGTTACAGTTGTTGCAATGGGCAACACATTTTCAAACACAATGCAACATTCAGCTCAATGTGAATTTCTAGTTAAATGCAATTAGTTACTTTATGGATTACTTTTCTAACCACAGGACTGAATCCTAGATTCAGTCCTGGGACATCTCCTGTAAACAGTTGAGTAAAAGCGTTTTGGTTACAGTCGTGATTTTTAAGGAATATTATTGTATTTTAAAAGTTGACACTTAGAAACTTTTTCTCATAGAATCACCAATGTTATCCTATGGAAGGAAATTCACTTAGCAGGTAAAAACTGTTATCGTTACTTTTTCTTACTCAGTGTTGGATCCTGGATCCAGCACTGGTGCATCTCCTGTAAACAGTTGAAAGAATGCGTTTAAGTCATACAGGCGATTTTTAAGGAATATTTGTAGTTTGTGAAAATCGACACTTTGAAACTTTTCAGCTGAAAACCAGACAATGGATTCCTATGGAAGGAAATACAAGTTACTGGTAAGTACGGTTAAAATTACTTTTCAGGATCAGTACTGGGCTGAAAGATGCAGCACTGAGGTCTCTCTTGATAACAGGTGAGTAAATCGGAATTCGTATTTCGGCTGATTTTAGAGGAATATTTGCACAATGGTGAAGGGAGGGGGCGGGGCCTGAGGTGACATCTGTGCAAACGCACTCCGTGGCGCGTTTTTAGTTGGGGGACTAAGTCCCCTTGAATCATGAGGGTCCCTGGGGGCCAACTAGCCCACCAGGAACCTCCAGTATGCGCCAGGGGCTGCGTTGCAGAGACTGTACAGAGGCCACACCCCTTTTACACCTCTCTGCAACGCAGCTCTGTGGCGCTTTCTGGACGTACCCGTTGGGCTAGTTGGCCCCCAGGGACCCTCAGGATTGAAGGGGATTTAATTCCCCATCTTAAAACACGCCATGGGGCCTGTTTGCACACATGTCACCTGAAGCCCCGCCCCCCTCCCTTCACCACTGTGCAAACGAGCCCCGTGGCACGTTTTAAGTTGGGGGATTAAGTCCCCTTGAATCCTGAGGGTCCCTGGAGTCCAACTAGCCCACCATGTACTTCCAAAAAGCGCCACAGAGCTGCGTTGCAGAGAGGTGTAAAAAGGGGCGTGGCCTCTGTACACCTCTCTGCAACGCAGCCCCCTGACACTGTAGTTTGCTCCCGTCCTGTCATTGCAAACTGCTTTGGATATTGGAAGCGAGAGCAGGAAACCTGCTCTCGCTTCCAATATCCAAAGACAATTGCTTTTCCACATGGGGAGCAGCATGTTAGCTGCTCCCCATGTGGAAAAGCAATGCCGGCTCGCGCAGGAGGCGGGGAGCCGGCTGGGACTGTGGGGGGATTGGGGACCCCCCCACAGTCCCCAACCAGAGGCCAGGCCCCGGGGGATGGGGTCCCCGGGGCCTTAAATGGCCTGAGGGGGGACACGCAGCCCCCCTCCAAATAAAAAAATTGAGGGCATGCCCCGGGGGATGGGGTCCCCGGGGCCAAAAGTGGGCAAGGGAAGGGGGGCCACGCAGCCCCCCTCCCTTTAAATTTTTTTTTTTTTAAAACGACCGGCATCGTGCCGGAGGCCCCGCCCCCCTCCCTGCAGTACTCTGCAAACGCGCCCCCTGGCGCGTTTTAAGAAAGGGAAGTAATTCCCCTTGAATACTGGGGGTCCCTGGGGGCCAACTAGCCCACCAGGAACCTCCAGTATGCGCCAGGGGCTGCGTTGCAGAGAGGTGTACAGAGGCCACGCCCCTTTTACACCTCTCTGCAACGCAGCTCTGTGGCGCTTTTAGAAGTATATGGTGGCCTAGTTGGACTCCAGGGACCCTCAGGATTCAAGGGGACTTAATCCCCCAACTTTAAACGCGCCACGGGCGCGTTTGCACAGTGGTGAAGGGAGGGGCGGGGCTTCAGGTGACATGTGTGCAAACAGGCCCGTGGCGCGTTTTAAGATGGGGAATTAAATCCCCTTCAATCCTGAGGGTCCCTGGGGCCAACTAGCCCAACAGGTACATCCAGAAAGCGCCACAGAGCTGCGTTGCAGAGAGGTGTAAAGGGGTGTGGCCTCTACACGTCTCTGCATCGCAGCCCCCTGGCGCATACTGGAGGTTCCTGGTGGGATAGTTGGCCCCTAGGGACCCTCATGATTCAAGGGGACTTAATCCCCCAACTTAAAACGCGCCACGGGGCGCGTTTGCACAGATGTCACCTCAGGCCCCGCCCCCTCCCTTCACCATTGTGCAAATATTCCTCTAAAATCTGCCGAAATACCTATTCCGATTTACTCACCTGTTATCAGGAGAGAACCCAGTGCTGCATCTTTTAGCCCAGCACTGACCCTGAAAAGTAATTTTAATTGTACTTACCAGTAACTTATATTTTCTTCCATAGGAATCCATTGTCTGGTTTTCAGCAGAAAAGTTTCAAAGTGTCGATTTTCACAAACTACAAATATTCCTTAAAAATCGCCTGTATGACTTAAACGCATTCTTTCAACTGTTTACAGGAGATGCACCAGTGCTGGATCCAGGATCCAACACGGAGTAAGAAAAAGTAACGATAACAGTTTTTACCTGCTAAGTGAATTTCCTTCCATAGGATAACATTGGTGATTCTATGTGAAAAAGTTTCTAAGTGTCAACTTTTAAAATACAATAATATTCCTTAAAAATCACTACTGTAACCAAAACGCTTTTACTCAACTGTTTACAGGAGATGTCCCAGGACTGAATCTAGGATCCAGTTCTGTGGTTAGAAAAAGTAATCCATAAAGTAACTAATTGCATTTAACTAGAAATTCACATTGAGCTGAATGTTGCATTGTGTTTGAAAATGTGTTGCCCATTGCAACAACTGTAACTACTGTACTTAAGTCTATTGCCTATGTGCAAAGTATTTAAACTAAAGTAATTAATTCTCAGAAAGTATTTTTTGTAATGTAATGTATAATGTAATTACAATGTAATTTAAAAAATAAAATATGTAAAAAAAAATTGTTTCTAAAAATGTAGTAAATCAGTATGACAAAAATTAATATAACAATTAATACATTTAAAAATTGTCATTTACAAAACCTTTGAAATTCACTGAAAAAACCGTAGGTTTCAGACATGTTATAGTTAGGAATTAGCATTTAAAAAACCTTTGAAATTCACTGAAAAAACCATAGGTTTCAGATATGTTATAGTTAGAAATTAGCATTTAAAAAACCTTTGAAATTCACTGAAAAAACCATAGGTTTTAGGGACAGTTATAGTTACTTGGACATTGCACTCGTACAAAACCCGTGAAATTCCCCCGTTATAGTTAGTTCAGCTAACTATAACTCGCGCCCCGTAATGCACTGCTGATGACGTCACATATTACATCACTCATGACATGGTCAGTGACATCACTGATGACATCACTGATGACATCTCAAATGACATCACTGATGACATCATCCACGTGATAATCTGATGCACCTCCTCACACCCTAATATAACCTTTGATACACCCACTCTAAATTACAGACTGCCATTCGCAAAACCATAGACACTCCAACACCAATAACTACATACCCACTCACTGATTCATAGGTCTACGCACACATCCACTCACTCACCCGTACAGTCACTCATACTTACGGTCACTCAGTACAGGACTATCATATGCACTCTTACTCCTATATAGACACTCAAACACCGCCACTCATCCATAGAGGTACTCACACACCTAGTCAGTCATGCAAATAATTAAACACTGCCATTTACTCACCTATACAGTTATACACACACCAGCTCACTTACTCATACAAATACTAGCACATTCTTACGCTCTTATACAATCACTGATACAAGCACACACTCATCCATACAGCCACTATCACAATCACTCACTCTCGCTTATAGCTATTTATATACTCCAACACACATATATACTGCCTTTCACATATGTAGTTACTCACACATGTACCACTGGGACATACATTCACTCACTAACACACTCTTACACACACTTACCCACCCATACAGTCTATCACAGATGCACTCTTGAAACCATCCACCCAGTGAATCACCCACTCACACATCTATGCACAGAGTCGCACACACCCCTCCCACACAAACACTCAGGCACCCATACAGATACTCAGACAACCATTCAATAACTCATATAGACACTCATGTAGCTATTCACAAACACATGCAGCCACTTACACAGCAACAGACAGACGGATACAGACATTCACCCAGTTTAGTCACTAACCCATGCATTCAGTAAGATACGTTAAATCACTCACTTATAGAGTCAGTCACGCACCTACTAAATCATCCATACTAACACTTACACACCCACTCATTCTTCAATACGTCTTTTCCTATATATATTAAAAATATTTAAACTTTACAGAAACACAGTCACTGGATGATGTCATCAGTGATGTCATTTGAGATGTCATCAGTGATGTCATCAGTGACGTCACTGACCATGTCATGAGTGATGTAATATGTGACGTCATCAGCAGTGCATTGCGGGGCGCGAGTTATAGTTAGCTGAACTAACTATAACGGGGGAATTTCACGGGTTTTGTACGAGTGCAATGTCCAAGTAACTATAACTGTCCCTAAAACCTATGGTTTTTTCAGTGAATATATATATATATATATATATATATATATATATATATATATATATATATATATATATATATGTTTTCATATATAATTTTTATATGTCTTCCGGGGTCCCCGCGCATGGACGGGAATATTCAAGTGCTTATGACTATTGATGAGGATCCCCTGGAAGAGAACCTGAGCACGCCCTAAAATGCTATATGGACCACAAAGGGTTAGAGTTAAACTTAAATAAAACCAAAGTGGTCTGTCTGGTTGACGTCAAAGATAAGTCTTTTTAAACAGGAAAGGGTGGGAGCACACTGCTGACCTCCCAGCACAGTTCGCCCCTTAGCATTCTGGTAAATGCAGTTTGTAGTGCATGCTTATTTGGTCTTTTGCTGGAGTGTTCCACTCAGCAACCCCAGAAGAAAATCGTTTTTGATCTCTACTGATGACGGATAAAATCCAGAAACACATGTGTCTAGAGATGACAGCACTAATCTGCACCAACTTTGGTGGAACACTCCAGAAAAATACCAAGTAAGCATGCACTACAAACTGCATTTACCAGAATGCTAAGGGGCGAACTGTGCTGGGAGGTCAGCAGTGTGCTCCCACCCCTTCCTGTCAAAGATAAGTCATTCACATGGTTCATAGAAGACAAAAAGGTAGAGGTTGCTACTACATATAAATACCTAGGCATCAATGTGGAACATATTATGATTTTTAAACTTCATTAGCTGCTCTGCAGGTTGAAGCACAGACATTAATTTTTGGGTTCAAAGCATTGAAAAAGAAACTTAGCTGTCCGTCATTGAGCCATTTACTCACCGTAATGTCAGCTCAGCTAATGTCAACGGTAGCTTACGCCATGGAAATCATGCATGGAAGAGAAACCGCTATACTCAACAAGCTTCAAACAAAAGTATACAAAACTGTGCTTTCCATACCAAAAACAGAGTCCCCTGCCCAGGTTCGTCTTGAGTTTGGTTTAAAAAATAAATAAAAAATACCACAAAGAATGAATGCTTTCGTTAAACTATGCTGGCGATTATATGCCTCAGACAGTGGCTCTATCTACAACTTCTGTTGGACTGAAATTAAGGAACAGCAGACCCACAATCAAAAAAGCTCATGGGGAGAGTACTTAAGTCAGGCAATTGAGAAACTTGGCATTCCAGAGGCGTGGCCCACTAGTATGGGAAAAGTCGGCTTTTGTCGGGTAACCAACTCTTCAACTCATTTCCTGTCGCATTTAACGGACAAAAACTAATTTGCAATGAGACGGCATGCCTGGACAGCAATTAATTCATTTAAGATCCTGAAACCCCAGGAGTATCTGTGAGCCCATTTTTCCCCCGCTTCAAAGAATCAGTGTGTGTTATACCGATTTGGGATTCTAGAAACCAAAGATTTTATCCCAACCTAGAAGAACCAGTCAACAAACTTAAGTTGTTGACTATGCGGATATATGAAAGAGTCATTATTACATATCCTCTGTCTATGTCCGGTGCAAATGGCTCAAAGGAAAAAGTTGTTGAAGCCAATCTTTTTAAAGCTCCAAATTCGCTGTTGCAGGCAAGCAGTAATCGCCTGGCTAAATGGCACCTCAATTCTTCTAGCCTGTCAAGGATTAAAATTCCTAAAACCGCTGCTAAAAGATCTGAGGGGCATCGGACCAGAAAAGGTGCAAGACCAAGCAACATTTTAGGAAATCTTTTGCACAACTTACTTGCACTTCAACCCGTTTTAAGGTGATCGTACTTGCGCTCTTTACAATGGTGACAATTAAGAATTGAAGGGGACCAAGTTTTCAACTCGTTAGCCCGAGATTGATCATAAATCCTTAAAAATTGTCTTATGGAACTGAGGGGCATCGGGCTAGCGAAGGAGCAAGCCCAGGGCCCATTTCAGGAAATTATGCACAGGTCACTAGCACTTTACAACTGGCTTCAAGGGGATGAAGCTAAAGATTAAAAGTCCTAAAACTGCTTCTAAAAGAACTGAGGGGCATTGGGATGGAGAAGGTGCAAGACCAGGCAACACTTTTAGGAACTCTTAGCACAAGTCATTTGCACTTTATAATCCGTGTTTTACTTGCACTAGTTAAACAACCCTTACAATCGAGACAAACAAGAACCAAGGTCAGTGAGGTTTCGTCACATAAGAAGTCTGAATTGGGTAAATGCTTTTAAAAAACGATGTTTTTATGCTCTTTTTATCATGCTTGGCCGTATTAGTCATTGTAAGAAATGTTTTTTATTTACAGCTGTATGCAATGGTTTTAATTAACTATGTAATTAAATAAACTTTGAAACTAGAGGCAAGAGGACTTTTCACAATGAAAAATTGCAAAGCTTTTCTGGGTGCAGGAAAATGTCCTCAATTCCACTTATGTCTAAACTTTCTCTTGCTCTGATGGCATCATTGACCACAGCAGCTCTTTTATTGCTCAAGCAGTTCCACAGTTTGCCACAATGGCAACAGAGAGAAAGCCACTTTAATATGTTTATAGTGACTTGACATATTGTTATTGCTCTGTTTTCACTTGTGTGCCGTCAGGTAGACAACTAGGCAAGGATAGAAGTGGTGATCATCTCGCTGTAAATGAGCTGCCATGCATTTTGGTAAAGACTCTAGGGGTATTCCTCATTCCAAAGAGGAGTACCCTGAATTGGTAACGTTAGTTGACCAAAACCAAAAGGTATTTCTAGGATATATTTTCATTATTTTCTGCTGCTGTTTTTAGACAATGCCCACTGGAAGACTCCTGTATGTGCTCTGGCTCCTAAAACATGGTGAAACCTGGTTACACCAAATTAACCCCAATTGGCGTATTTAACTGTTAATTAAGACCACAGTAAAATGGCACAGAAAGTGCCCCCTTAGCACAAAAGAAAACAAGTTACTTACCTGTAACTTTGGT
>CAWUFW010029340.1:0-19290 GCA_963921515.1 Calotriton arnoldi | reverse complement strand
CTCTGCTTGTACTTCGTTCCCGGTTACGTATTGCTGGTCCACTGCAGTTGTGCCGGCACCCACGACATCTGAGTCATGCCCCCAGTTGTGCCGGCACACACCATGTCAGACACCTCCACTGCAGTTGTCAGTGGCTCTCCAGCACCCACCACCCCTTCCCTGACTCCCCCTGGTGAGCCCTGATCCTGTCCCTGTGGTGCCTGGCCTGCCCCCGGTTGCCCCTCCTAGTGGATTGTCCCTGGTTTTGTGCAGGCATGCGTAGGGTGACATCTGCCAGTGTCACCCTGTTTGAACTTTGACAATGGACTGGCCATTGGCCTTTGCTCTATTTTTTCTGGACGTCGTTATCAAACAACACATATGCTGAATAAAGCAACTTTCTTTTCTCTAGTGCTCATGCTTCAGATGTACATGTTGTTGGTGCTGCTAACCATGCCCTTGCTCCAGTGATGGTGATATCTGGTCTCATGATCATGAAGTGTTACTGTGCAGGAACCCATGTGGTCCAGGGGGAATGTGTCCTATCATGTGGTGTATCCATGTCATCAATAGCAGCATCTGAGGGTGTCATGTGTTCAGTATTTGGCAATGGGTTTCCTACTTACATTGGCAATTTCATATCTGTGGCTTCCACCCCTGCACATCTGTTGTGCCTGCCATCGTTGCATTTGTCTACTTCCCTGACCGTGTTGCCATCTCCAGTGGACATGCAGGTTTGGGCATCAATGGGGAAGGACTCATCCGTGTAGTCAGTGCAACATTGCTATACAAGTGTGTTGGATCTGTGCTGATGATTCCGTTGGCACATCCATGACCAGGCTGATGTGATGGGAGCCCTCATTTGGTGCTAATTGTTGATTGTGTGACCAAGTGCTCAGCTGACATGATGGGGCCCTACTGAGGCAACATATGGCACAGCTTTCCTCACACAGGAGTGGAGTCCCCTCATGGCAGTGTGTACACGTGTGACATTGCCTGCGCCCAAGGTGTGTGTTGTATGTGCATGTCTGTGTGTTCACTTCCATTCATCTGCGCATGCTGTGATCCCTAGTGTTGTACCTGTTTGTGATGCTTGCTGACTTGAGCTATGTTCCCCCAAAGTCTTCTCCCTGTGTTCTCTGTGATGTGGGTGCATGGCACATTACTGGTCATCAGGGTGTCACCCATAGGTGTGTTTTCGGTCAGGGCTGAGTTTGTGTGCAGACGCAGATGGGTCACAGTCAGGTTTCCCCTTGGCACTTGTTGTTTGCCCCTGTCATGTGATTTCCAGTTTGTGTTATCTTTCAGTGATTGTGACACGTTGTGTGTGTGACTGCTGGCACTCCTCAGGGTCCGGGCTGCAATGTTGGTTGTTGTCTATGTGTGTTCTTTGTGGGTGACCTTGGCTTCTTCATTGGTGTGTGACTGTGGCTGGGATCCCATTGGTCGGTGTGGTATTGCCGTCATGTCCATGTACAGCGTAGTGTGCCGTGTGTCAGACATTCAGGAGTCTTGTTGAGTGTCCATGTGTGATGTGTTTCTACACCTTGGTTCCCACCCACCACCCTGGAATAGTCATGGGTGCATGTGCAATGTCACCAGTGCATGTGTACTTCACTGCTGCACATTGTCAGAGGTCGAGGGGTGTGGTGTTGACTGTGTGCAGATGAGAGTTGTTGCCCGGCTAGGCCCCTGCCTCCATGTTGGCCTTGGCTTACTGACCATGCTGATTGATTTGTGCTTGTGTAGGTGTGATGGTAGTTAGTTGCTCAGGACACCTGACTGTGGTTCACAGTGTGAACGACATTTAGCTTTGTCATCACAGTGGTATTTTTATTCAGCCCAGGGTCACCACATTGTGGGGGCCCTGGGGGTGGTGCTGTGGTGTGTCTGTGTCTTGCTGTGTCAGTTGTTGTTCCTACGTGCCTGTGTGACATGTGTGTTTTGTGCTCCCTCTCACCTGACAATGCCTGCTTGCCCACATAGGGGATTTGGATCCATGAGTTACCTTAGTGTGGCAGTGTATGCACATCTGTATGATTGGTATTCAGCTCTCCTCATGTGTTGTGTGGTTGCCTGGGGACACTGGCACCCCCACCCCTCACCTGCTGTGTATGATGACAGTGTTGGTCTGCCTGTTTGTGTTTGTGCATCTGCACCACTGCATTGGCATATCTTGGGTGTGCCATTGGCTGTATGTTGTTTGGTGTGTTTCCCCTGCTGTCCCTGGGACTCCTAGGTCATCGGTCAGCACAGTGATCATGGTTTGTGTGTCCCATTGCTGCCATGGTATGGTATCTGTTCACCTCACATCTGCTGTCTCCACAGGATATCTGCATTTGTGTGCCCATTGGTGCAAATATGTGGTTCTGCATTCTGATGGTCACTTCTGTCATTGTGTCATTGATGACTGTTGACGGTCTCAGCCCCCATGGGTGTTGTTTGTCTGCACATGGCCAAAGGAATGTTTCATTTGCACTGCAGTATTTGGCTCCCCAATTTATGTTGCAATGGGACACATACACTACTTTGCCACAGATGAGTTTTTGGTTCTGTGACCAGGAATGATCCATGCAGTTTGGCAGTTGCAGCTCTTTCTTTGTCAACAATTACCTTTTGGTCACTGTGATGATGAGGGTGTAGACCCCATTGCCACAATGGTCAAAATGTGCTTCAGCTATGGACCCCACACTTGCCTTTTGGTCACTGTGATGATGGGGGTTTAGACCCCATTGCCACAATGGTCAAAATGTGCTTCAGCTATGGACCCCACACTTGCCTTTTGGTCACTGTGATGATGGGGGTTTAGGCCCCATTGCCACAATGGTCATGGGCTGCTTGCATTGTGGGTGCCACACACATATATGTGTGGCACATGTGCTAGGGGGTCACATTGTATGTTCAAAGTCATGTTCGGTGTTGTAGGCATTTGACACAGCCTACACACGCTTGTCATGGTGGTGGGGGGATGTCTTAATCTTGCATTCCCTAGGTTGTGGTGTGCTTGTTGTGTCATGCATTGTCCATCCTATGAGTGGGGGTGGTAGTAGTGGTAGGCATCCAGCCCCCCGTGGGTGAGGGTGGTAGTAGTGGTGGGCATCCAGCCCCCCCTGGCTAAGGGTGGTAGTAGTGGTAGGCATCCTGCCCCCCCTGGGTGAGGGTGGTAGTAGTGGTAGGCATCCTGCCCCCCCTGGGTGAGGGTGGTAGTAGTGGTGGGCATCCTGCCCCCCATGGGTGAGGGTGGTAGTAGTGGTGGGCATCCTGCCCCCCTGGCTAAGGGTGGTAGTAGTGGTGGGCATCCAGCCCCCCTGGCTAAGGGTGGTAGTAGTGGTAGGCATCCTGCCCCCTGGGTGAGGGTGGTAGTAGTGGTAGGCATCCTGCCCCCCTGGGTGAGGGTGGTAGTAGTGGTGGGCATCCTGCCCCCTGGCTAAGGGTGGTAGTAGTGGTAGGCATCCTGCCCCCCTGGGTGAGGGTGGTAGTAGTGGTGGGCATCCTGCCCCCTGGGTGAGGGTGGTAGTAGTGGTAGGCATCCTGCCCCCCTGGGTGAGGGTGGTAGTAGTGGTGGGCATCCTGCCCCCTGGGTGAGGGTGGTAGTAGTGGTAGGCATCCTGCCCCCCTGGGTGAGGGTGGTAGTAGTGGTGGGCATCCTGCCCCCTGGCTAAGGGTGGTAGTAGTGGTGGGCATCCAGCCCCCTGGCTAAGGGTGGTAGTAGTGGTAGGCATCCTGCCCCCCTGGGTGAGGGTGGTAGTAGTGGTAGGCATCCTGCCCCCCTGGGTGAGGGTGGTAGTAGTGGTAGGCATCCTGCCCCCCGTGGGTGAGGGTGGTAGTAGTGGTGGGCATCCTGCCCCCGTGGGTGAGGGTGGTAGTAGTGGTGGGCATCCTGCCCCCTGGCTAAGGGTGGTAGTAGTGGTGGGCATCCAGCCCCCCTGGCTAAGGGTGGTAGTAGTGGTAGGCATCCTGCCCCCTGGGTGAGGGTGGTAGTAGTGGTAGGCATCCTGCCCCCTGGGTGAGGGTGGTAGTAGTGGTGGGCATCCTGCCCCCTGGCTAAGGGTGGTAGTAGTGGTAGGCATCCTGCCCCCCTGGGTGAGGGTGGTAGTAGTGGTGGGCATCCTGCCCCCTGGGTGAGGGTGGTAGTAGTGGTAGGCATCCTGCCCCCCTGGGTGAGGGTGGTAGTAGTGGTGGGCATCCTGCCCCCTGGGTGAGGGTGGTAGTAGTGGTAGGCATCCTGCCCCCCTGGGTGAGGGTGGTAGTAGTGGTGGGCATCCTGCCCCCTGGCTAAGGGTGGTAGTAGTGGTGGGCATCCAGCCCCCCTGGCTAAGGGTGGTAGTAGTGGTAGGCATCCTGCCCCCCCTGGGTGAGGGTGGTAGTAGTGGTAGGCATCCTGCCCCCCGTGGGTGAGGGTGGTAGTGGTGGTAGGCATCCTGCCCCCCCTGGGTGAGGGTGGTAGTAGTGGTAGGCATCCTGCCCCCCGTGGGTGAGGGTGGTAGTAGTGGTGGGCATCCTGCCCCCGTGGGTGAGGGTGGTAGTGGTGGTAGGCATCCTGCCCCCCTGGGTGAGGGTGGTAGTAGTGGTAGGCATCCTGCCCCCCTGGGTGAGGGTGGTAGTAGTGGTGGGCATCCTGCCCCCCGTGGGTGAGGGTGGTAGTAGTGGTGGGCATCCAGCCCCCGTGGGTGAGGGTGGTAGTAGTGGTGGGCATCCTGCCCCCTGGCTAAGGGTGGTAGTAGTGGTGGGCATCCAGCCCCCCTGGCTAAGGGTGGTAGTAGTGGTAGGCATCCTGCCCCCTGGGTGAGGGTGGTAGTAGTGGTAGGCATCCTGCCCCCCTGGGTGAGGGTGGTAGTAGTGGTGGGCATCCTGCCCCCCGTGGGTGAGGGTGGTAGTAGTGGTGGGCATCCTGCCCCCGTGGGTGAGGTTGGTAGTGGTGGTAGGCATCCTGCCCCCCCTGGGTGAGGGTGGTA
Organism: Calotriton arnoldi; assembly: GCA_963921515.1. Lineage (NCBI taxonomy): Eukaryota > Metazoa > Chordata > Amphibia > Caudata > Salamandridae > Calotriton > Calotriton arnoldi. The sequence continues at coordinate 14,356 of CAWUFW010029340.1, read as the reverse complement.
GTAGTGGTAGGCATCCTGCCCCCCCTGGGTGAGGGTGGTAGTAGTGGTGGGCATCCTGCCCCCCGTGGGTGAGGGTGGTAGTAGTGGTGGGCATCCTGCCCCCGTGGGTGAGGGTGGTAGTAGTGGTGGGCATCCTGCCCCCTGGCTAAGGGTGGTAGTAGTGGTGGGCATCCAGCCCCCCTGGCTAAGGGTGGTAGTAGTGGTAGGCATCCTGCCCCCTGGGTGAGGGTGGTAGTAGTGGTAGGCATCCTGCCCCCCTGGGTGAGGGTGGTAGTAGTGGTGGGCATCCTGCCCCCTGGCTAAGGGTGGTAGTAGTGGTAGGCATCCTGCCCCCCTGGGTGAGGGTGGTAGTAGTGGTGGGCATCCTGCCCCCTGGGTGAGGGTGGTAGTAGTGGTAGGCATCCTGCCCCCCTGGGTGAGGGTGGTAGTAGTGGTGGGCATCCTGCCCCCTGGGTGAGGGTGGTAGTAGTGGTAGGCATCCTGCCCCCCTGGCTAAGGGTGGTAGTAGTGGTAGGCATCCTGCCCCCTGGGTGAGGGTGGTAGTAGTGGTAGGCATCCAGCCCCCTGGCTAAGGGTGGTAGTAGTGGTAGGCATCCTGCCCCCTGGGTGAGGGTGGTAGTAGTGGTAGGCATCCTGCCCCCCTGGGTGAGGGTGGTAGTAGTGGTAGGCATCCTGCCCCCCGTGGGTGAGGGTGGTAGTGGTGGTAGGCATCCTGCCCCCCTGGGTGAGGGTGGTAGTAGTGGTGGGCATCCTGCCCCCCTGGGTGAGGGTGGTAGTAGTGGTGGGCATCCTGCCCCCCGTGGGTGAGGGTGGTAGTGGTGGTAGGCATCCTGCCCCCCCTGGGTGAGGGTGGTAGTAGTGGTAGGCATCCTGCCCCCCGTGGGTGAGGGTGGTAGTAGTGGTGGGCATCCTGCCCCCCATGGGTGAGGGTGGTAGTAGTGGTGGGCATCCTGCCCCCCTGGCTAAGGGTGGTAGTAGTGGTGGGCATCCAGCCCCCCTGGCTAAGGGTGGTAGTAGTGGTGGGCATCCTGCCCCCTGGCTAAGGGTGGTAGTAGTGGTGGGCATCCTGCCCCCTGGCTAAGGGTGGTAGTAGTGGTGGGCATCCAGCCCCCCTGGCTAAGGGTGGTAGTAGTGGTAGGCATCCTGCCCCCTGGGTGAGGGTGGTAGTAGTGGTGGGCATCCTGCCCCCTGGGTGAGGGTGGTAGTAGTGGTAGGCATCCTGCCCCCCTGGGTGAGGGTGGTAGTAGTGGTGGGCATCCTGCCCCCTGGCTAAGGGTGGTAGTAGTGGTGGGCATCCAGCCCCCTGGCTAAGGGTGGTAGTAGTGGTAGGCATCCAGCCCCCTGGGTTGGGGTGGTGGTGCGCATTCAGGCCCCTGTGTGCATATGTGGCATTGGTGATGGGCATCCCGCCCCTATGGTGCTGCTGTTGCTGGTGTAAGTATATTCAGATTCCCCGTGTATGTGTGTGATGTGTCGTGTACGTGTTGTATGTGTTTTGTGGTTGGTGTCTGGCTTACCTTCTGCGCCGTACGCGTCCGTGCCTGTTCCGGTAGTAGATGTAGAATATTGGTATGATCGGGACGAAGGGATTCATGGTTGGTTCGTGTCGTTCGTCCTTCTCGTTGCTTGGCGTCGTCCTCGTCGCTTCGTCCTCGTCGCTTCGCGTCGTCCTCGTCGGTGCCGTGTTCGTCTCGTAGCCGTGGATTGTGTTGTGGCGCGAATCGGAGCTTATGTGCGCCTCTCCCGGATGCTTTGACGTGCCGTGCGTAGCGACGGGTTCGGCGCATACGGGAAGCGCATCGTACTTGTCCGGCCGGACGGGGCTGCATTTTTCCTTCCGTGCGACTCGATTCGGCGTTTCCGGATTCGCCTCGGTCGGAGAACAGGACCTAGTTTGGGTGAGTACGGCTCGGCCGGAATTTTTGCTGTTGTGCGCATCGTACTTGCTCGTTCGGTGTGCTGTACGGATCGGTCGGGAAACAGGCTTTCGCATGGCTTTTTTCCCGGCCGAATAGTATTGGGTGCGCCTCCGACCGAGATCGGAATCGGCCCCTATGTTGTTGGTGAGTACCTAAAGGGAGTAAAGTAAAAAGAACTCACTGTTAGGTGCTATAAGGAATTAAATCCTATGAAATCTAGCCCCATAGTATACAAAAACTCACCTCAATGGGTTCACGTAAAAAGGTCCCTATAGATGAGGGATAACGGGCCTCAGATCAAGACCCGATAAGGTATTTTTAAATATAAAATACCCTATGGAATATCCTATAGCTTGAGATGCTTCCACACCTAAAATAACAACAGAAAATATAATTATATGGGACACCCGATACCTAATTCCGCTTCACACATTACTTATAAAAATCTATCAATATCGCTATATACTAGGCAGCCTCTCACATAAAATATCGTTTATAAGGTAAAGCTGCTGGTTCCCACAATATTTGTAAGCATCACCCGGTGTCCCTATATATGTACAACATAATGTTATTGTTTTGAATACACCAAAACCGGGTCATAAACGTAGCTTGTCACGAAGATCCTTATTGTGGCATTATTTGCCATCAGTGGTAGGTATATTGAGAGAGGATCTATTATTAAGTAGTTATTTATGGTTGAGTGTGACCAGCTTTATTTAGCTGTGGGTTATTTATTTCAGGTTGGAAAAGATCGACTCTGAACGAATTCCTAATTATTAGCGATGTACCTATAAGGTGGGTATCTTACTCACGAAAGGGGACTAATAGCTTTAGAAAAATATGGGCTAATGGTTTTGGAAGGATTAGGTCAATTAAACCCTATTATATTATGGGTTCACATCAGTGCCCATTATAATTATGGAGGCATTGGTTTGTATTGTTTAGTGGCATGAAAGTGGCATCTTGTGTGAATTGGGAACCCCTGAAACAATTGTATACACATGGTGAAAATATATCCCTATGAATGAGTGAGAAGCACTCTCATGTTTTTATATTTGGCACCTGCTCTTTTACTTTTACTTTTCATTTTTGAATCATTGCATATGTCCCCTTTTATGTATTATTAGATTTGATAAGAAAAGAATTGTTCATATTTATTAATGGAGGATCGTGGTGTTTTACTTTTATTAGAAAAGTGAATAATGATTTATATATTGTGGGTTGTGATTTGTTGAACTTATGTTTTTATGTCTTTTTTTAAAATAGGTTTATGAATTTTATTCAAATCATCCAATTGAGAGACAAATATTGCTCAAGTCTTGATAAAGGTGGTACCTCAATAATTTAAACCACCGAAACGCGTCGACGCTTTCAGTTTTAAATACGTTACATCCTTGGAACTCCTTCATGTTTTATATCACTATGAATGATTAGACTGATGTTTGCCAATACATTGATTCCTTTAGGAGTAACTTCATTATGATGATTTAAATTGTTCACATTTCCATCTGTCTCTCCTTGATTGTTTTTATGGATTGTTTTTATTGTATGGATCATATTATTGTATTAATTGTATAATTGTTATGTTTTTTAACCGAATTTTCATTGGAGCTCAATTTTGAATAAACATATGTTTTTATCCGTATGTGAATTACAATTGGTTTTTGGGGTTCATTTGTGGTGTCTCTAGTAGAGTGGTGTGGATGCTTGTATGTATAAAGTATATATAATATTATATACTTAGTTGTAAGGAGATTTTTAGTGGTTCCAAGAGAGTTGTTCTATTTCTTCACCTATTTAAAATGCCATAGGGGCCATGGCACATCCTCTAGCCTGCCACTGCAGGCAGGATACGTATCCGAAAGAGCATTAGGGCTGGTGCGCACACTCCGGACTGTGTTGACAGATGAGCCCATGTTCCTAAGCTGTGTAGGGAGGTGCACGCACTTCCATACTGCCTTGACAATGAGGACGTGCGCTGGGCCCTGAGGCCACTCCAGAAAATCATCAGCACCCCGGATTATCCATGGGTAGAGTTGAACTCTAATGCAGAGGAATCACCTTTTGGGGGGGCTTCCTCACTACCTGGGCAGGGAATATCCATATGCGCCTGCCCCGCCCTGCCCTCATGGTATGGGATGACCCAATTAGGGTTGGCTGATATGTAAATTATGCCAATCCTAGGGAGGGGTGCAATGGAGCTGCACAGGCCTGTCATGGCAGACTTGAGATAGAGTTCATGACATTCTGGTGGGTGGCACACTCAGTGCTATGTCCCACTACTACAGGGCGCACGAAGGTACAGCACCTAAAACCCATTGTATGTGCACCCCAGCCCAATACAGGCGAGGTGGGCATGTACACCTTCCCTTTGCTGTACAGGGGAACAGTGCCTAGTTGCCTAAGGTTATGCAGAGAGAGTCGACAAAGGCTAGGAAAAAAAAGCAAAAGGAGGCCATGTCCAACACATGTGAAAGAACAAAATGCAAAAACATTTTGGAATACAATGAACTCCAAAATATATACTGCCAACACCTCCACATTCCATTGAAAAATGTACTCTACTAACTCCAGTGCTAACACAGTTAGGTGCAAGTATTTGATTAGTACTTGGGATTAACTTCAGGCCAAATCCCTTGTAGGGAGGTATTTAGGTAAAAATCGAGATTTGCAAAAGATGCTATTACAGTCTACATTTTCAAATGTTACTCATTACTCCCCGGTGCACAGGACCTAAAGTGTATTTTTTCCTGCCATTTCCTTTTAGGCATGCTAATAAGAACTAGTAGGCACTTATTCAATTCAGCATGAACCAGCAAAGGACCAGCAAGTAGTGCTAGACATGCTCTGTGGCCAAGTCTTATGGACACCGGGTCCAGTAAACACAGGCTCTTGAAATGAAAATGAAATGAAATTTAAATTTATAACGCACACTAATACCCGAAGGTGTCTAGGTGCAGATGCTCTGATTAAGAGAAAGAAAGAAAGACTAAAACTACAGAAGATAAGAAATATGAGGTTTAAGGGACCTTACTTTTTAAACAGCCAGGTTTTTAGAAGTTTGCAAAAGGAGTGAAGGTTAGATACTTTCTTAAGTGCCAGGGGCAAAGAGTTCCACAACCTGGCTGTGCCTGCCACGAAACATCTACCCCCCAGGAGGATGCTTTAGCCCTTAGAATTACAAGATTAAAAGATGATGAAGATCGGAGCTGCCTTTTAGGCACATACCACACGAATCTGTGTTTAAAATAATCAGGTCCGAGTAGTGATTTAAAAACAATGCAGAGGGACTTAAATTCAGTTTGCCTTCTAACTGGCAGCCAATGCAATAGTGGCAGAGCGTGGGATACCGATTGATATTTTGGACCGGCAAGCAGAAGGTGTGCCGCAGCATTTTGAAGAACCTTCAATTTGTTTAAAATCTAGATTGCATATTAAAAAAGAATGCACTACAATAGTCAATCTTAGATAAAATAAGTGCTGAAATTACAGATTTCTGCAGGTCAGAAGGAATAAAAGGTAAGACTCTTCCATGGTGCTCAGTGGACACAGAGACACAGCCTGTCCCTTGGGAATATCAAGTGTCCAGTACACCTTACAAACACACACACCACACTCACATCACACACTTATAAAAATAACTTCCTGTATTGGTAACAAAACGAGACCAAAATGAAAAAAATGCAATCAATACTTTTCAGGTTATGTGCATTCATAATATGCAGGTTAAATCACACTGCGATATTTATATTCACTTCTTTTATGTGTTTTACGGTAATACAAAAGGAAGGCAAAGGAACTTTCTCACGGTAGGAGCACCAGCATAGTACTCTCCCAAGTTCTCAATGTTCTCCAGCCACCCGCAATGTCGGGTAGCCTGGTTGCAGAGACACAGGTCTAGAGAATCACAGTACCTTTTCTGGGGGAAAACAAAGGCTGTCTTAAAGCGAGTCACGCAGCAGCGCACTATGTGGAAGTAGGCCAGGCCCAACATTACCCAGCAAAGGTCCGCATTGGGGATGATGAAGCAGGCGAACCTGGATCATCAAGGAGACACGTGCCGATGGCCGCAAGTCACGTTTGGAGTGTCTGGCTGGGGTGCTGAGGCATCTATTGTAGATACAGGCACTCGGGCTGGCACAGCATGGAATTATAGATCTCGGGGCTGCACTGGAAGTGTATTCCTTGGCACCTCAGTGTCAGTGGCAAAAGTAGGGCACTGACTAGGTTCACAAGGCAAGTTGAAGCTCTGACCTTCACTGATTGTTGTCACAAGTACAGCGGTCGGACTTACATGTGGTAGAGTCCTATGGCAGCAGTACACAGATGAAATCTTTGATGGCCTTGAGAGTTCGAAAACAGGGGGCAAGACAGCAAGCCCTTGGAGAGTAGTTAGAGCTTCAGGTCAGCAAAAAGGTAGCAGGCAGCAGGCCAGCACACTAAAGCAGGTCACAGAGTGGGAGTCCCTCCTGCAGCACAGCATTCAGCAAGCAGCAGGCCATCTCAGCAAAGCAGTTAGCAAAGTGGCAGTTTCTCCTCGCAGCACAGGAGTCCTTCTGGCAATGTGCAGATGTAGAGCCTGTTACCGCACACCGTGGCGGCCGGCAGAGAACACTGCAGAGATGCACAGTTATCGCCTCTGCTGATTCCACGGGGAAGAACCACACTTCCCAAGCGGCGCTGGGGCAGTGACGCTTGTGACGTCACCACGTTCCAGGCATCCGGATATGAGGGCTTCCGGAGCACCAGTCGGGTGACGTTGATTCCAGGAGACGAGCCTACATTCAGTGGATCCCGAGGAGGACTGGTAGGGGTGCACATTGCACCACAAAACTCCTTATTTCTTGAACTCCCCTTGTTGGGATATTAGCAGTTCCTTTCTAAGTGTGAGCTGAGCTTTGTCATTGGTAGCCCCATTGGACGAGCCGAGGACCCGGCTCTTGCGGGGCTAGTCGGGTGACTAGGTGCTTGCTTTCACTGAAAGCGTTCTCAAACAGCTGAAATTATTTTGGTTAACTTGATACCACAAAAGCCTTGACATAAAACCGGTTGCACGCGTTGTATCGCGGCTGCTGGAACCCTGCCTAAACATTTACGTACACTCATTGATGTTAACCTCCCTGAGCTGTTTCAACCTCGCAGTAGCCGAGGCGGTATATCGGCTATGCGGCTGGGTTAGAAACACTTTCTCTTCAACCCCTGGTTTTATAATACGTTGAGCGCTCAAGAGGAATTGGGTGCTATGCAGTACGTTCCAAGACATTGTACAAGTGGATTAATGTGCTTAGCGAAGGGTCCAAGAAGGATTGGAGCCTCAACCATATGTTTTGTGGAAATGTGATTCATTGGAGCTTGATGCAACTATAATGTAATCATGCTGTGACATTACTTTGCATTGTTTGTTTATCTTTTCCACAGCAGGGGCGTGTCGAGCATTTACAGGTGGCAGCTCCGCATCCCCCTGCTAGACACCACAGAAGGGTCTTTTGGGTATGTGTACTTATTTGGCAACCCTTTATAATTGAAGAAGGAGGTATACTTAGAAATGATACCTGATTCCATTTGTTCCACCCTTAGATCAATAGTAGCTGCACTTCGTATCGAACAACCTGTTCATGAAAAGTCGCACCGTATTTTCCTTTACAGGTAATAGCGCCAGGCGTAGCATTATAGAAGAAGTATTCTTGTGTATCCTGGGGTTTGTGTTTTGTACTGATTGAGGATTCTTCTCGTTACAGATCTCCCTCCCTGCTGTTCCCATCCTTTCCTTCCCTCACTTGATCTCCCCATTGTGTCTGTTGTTTCGCTCAGACCTTGGGGCTATTAGGAGGTGGAACCCTTTGAGCATCGTACGACTCCGAGGATTCAAGGCCTTGACAGAGCCAGCAATGTCTGGTTAAAGGTCTCAAAAGTGTCTAACTAGATGGGGTCAGACACCCAGTACTTATACCCAAAAGTGCCTTTGATGTGAGGAGTGACTTCCAAGGAACTCTCTGAAGTGCACAGGTCCGCTTTCAGCCCAGTCCTGTCTGCCAGCCTAGCTATGGGGAGTAAATCAGCCCTTTGTGTGGAGAAAGGACACTACCTATTTAAGAAGAATGTTACCTCCTCTCCTCCCTTCTGCCCAGGATGACCCATCAGTATGCAGATGAATGCAAATGCAGTTGAGGGTGCTGTGTTGTCGCTGTCTAGAGGGAATGCACAATGGCGCTGTCACCCAGCCCAGACATGTATTGGAAACAGGCTGTCAGGCACACAGAGCAGTAAGTGCAGAGAAATGTCCACTTTCTAAAAGTGGCATTTCTAAAATTGTAAAGTTAAATTCAACCTCACCAGTAAGTAGGATTTATAAAAACCATTCTAAACATATGAAACATCACAAAGTTACTCCTCTCTGATCAGGAATTACAGCTTAAAAGATTATTAAGGAATTCCCATTGCAATCTTATAAAGGGGTAGGGCTCACAATAGTGAAAAACGAAATAGGCTGTGTCCCTGCAAGGACATGCAAAACATATGGGTACATGTCCAACCTTTTACTTACATATCACCCTGCCCTTACGGCTACCTAGGGAAGTTTGGGACTTGGCAAGTAGCTTAGAATGCCAAGTTGCACTGGCAGTAAATGGCACACATAGGTCCTGCAATGGCAGGCCTGAGACAGGTTAGAAAGGCTACTTCTGTGGGTTGCACAATCAGCGCTGTAGCCCACTAGTAGAATTTAACTTACAGGGCCTGGGTATATGGTATACCTCTTTACAAGGGACTGACCAGTAAATTAAATATGTTAATTATGTGTACGCCAATCATGAACATGCTTAGTGGAGAAGCATATGCACTTTAGCACTGACAGAGTCTTAAGGCCAACAAAAAGAGAATCAGCAAACAGGAGGTAAAAGTCAAAAAGTCTGGGGAAACACCACCCTAAGGATGCCAGGTCTAACAGTGCCACCATGTGACAGACTGTCATAAGCACCGTTGCTAATAATTAAGAGCTGGCACTGAGCACTGGACACCACTGGCTCAAATTAATCACTGCACCTTACCACACGTTTCAGAAATGCATAGCTTATGAAAAATCTCAACATGCACTTTACACACTACTTGGCCATTGGTATAGTACCTTTTGCCCCGTGATATTGAATTATTTCTCCACTGTGACTCCCAGATTAGTATTGAGTTGGGTCTTCAAAAGAGAAGAACTCTTTCTGCATGGCTTCCAAATGTCAGCCTATTGCCAAACGGCTATTGGAGCCCTACTAGCATTGATTTATGTCAATTTATGGACTACTAAATAATCTTCTATTATTTCTTCAGTACATATGCATAGCAAACGTTTTATCTTTCTTCTCCTTTTATTCTGCTATTCCTTACTATCTCATTTACTGCTGTGTGTTTTTTAAAATGTTAATTCTTAATAGCCTGGTTTGCCAGTCAGGTTACTCCATCACGGGCCTCCTGCCCGACTTATTACAAGTGCATTATATCCTACCGCACTTCCAATTAGGTGAAAGGCTCTTGGGCTTCTCTTTGAGCTTTGCATATAGTGCTCTTGCTTTGAGTAATTTACACAATTATCCTCTCTATTCTTTGCTTTTATATGAGAAATAAATGGAAGATTTTCATGCATATTGTATGTCTTCATACCATGACTTTGCAAATCACTCTTGGATGGGCCCATACAAAGTATTTTAGGTTCATTGGTTTTCTGTCGGGTGTTTGTGTGTGTTCATACGTCTCTACTTAAATGAACATGGGACTATTTTACATCTGTGAATGCTCCTGTAAATAGCTGATCATACAAACAAGGTAAATGGCTGAAAGACTTGTGTGAAATGAGCTTTGCATTTCAGAATCGCGAGTGGCCTAAGAATGAAGGTTTATGCAATGTATTGCAAAGTGTTCATTGCTCTCTTGCTTGTGTCACCCCTGCTTCTTTCTTGCTGTCTCTCATACTCTTATCATGTGCTTTTCCCTTCAACCCTACCTCTCCCACTATCTGCTTGCTTTCACGTTCAAACCATTCTTGCTGCTGGTTCCCCTTCCTACCAACATCCACCACCACCAACTGGAAGGGCTTCACTGCAAGATTGAGACCACCACAGCTCCTGCTGCCTCAGACTGCCACAATCATCATGTAAGAATTATGACACCTTTGAGTGCTGCTGGTAGGTGTGACTCTCATCTCACTTCATGCCAACATGGCTGCCAGACATACATGTGGTGCCACCTTGCCTGAGGCTTACAGTGGTCTATTTCACTCTAATCAGTCCAATATATATATTTGACGGCCATATTGAATTGAGCACCAAAACTATGTTTCCACTCTTGGGGATGACTGCTATTGGAATGAGGGACATGCCTTAATGCTTATACAGGCAAACACAAGCATGCACCAGCGCAGAATGAATACTCGCGTTTGCATTCACCATAACAATGTCAATCATATAAACAATAAAGAAATCTCTAATGATATTTCTTTATTTTAACTGTCATACATTGACCTTGAAGAAAGAATATATATTTTTTATTAATCTCAGTTAATAACTAACGATGATGTTATGTTCCTCTCCATACAAATTGACCTAGCAAACTCGAACAGTCTGCTACATGTGAGCATTTGTTACATGATTAGATGTCTTTGTGGAATGTATTATGTTGCACAAACCCAATGACCAGTGAAAGTTAGATGGAATTATCATAAATCAAATATCTCTTTAGGAATACTACTTCAGTCATATTGAGCCACTTAACGAAAAGATGCACAATATATAGCAAAAGTGGTTACAAATAGCTGCATTTACAAAATGAGGACTAGATCATATGAAATGCAAAAAAAAATATTATAGATCTCTAAATTGGGCAGTTTAAAACTAGGGGCCATATTACAGATAAGGCACACTTATCCTATCTGCGACACAGCGCACCTTTAAATAGGTGCACTGTGTGCACACAGGGAATTTTCACCCTATTACTGTTAATGTGCTGCCCCCTGGACAGCCTTGAACTCGTACTGCCCTTGGGGCAGCGCATTCAAGGGAAATACGTAGCGGCTGATTCAAAGCTGCTCCGGTTTTCACTGTGCATACAGCAACCAAGATGCCCTTTTAAGAGGGATCAGAGCTCACTTTGCAGGCGGGTGCAGCAAGTCACTGCACCCGCCTGCAAGGGGATGTCCTGGGGTTCCATATGACCTCCTTTCTCACCTGCAGAGGGCTGCCATTAGAGGGCGCATTGACAGTGCACCACCTCTTTGTGGCTCACTTTCAGCGCACCTCCTGGTAGCTTCTTTGCCTTTGAGCACCTTCTTTGCCTTTGCACATGCATCCATAATACAGCACGGGCACAGAGGTAAAGAGATTCTCACATCAATAAGTGATCTTTGAGTTATTGCACTGACAAATTGTTTATGCATTTCACATAGGATAAATGTAAATTTAGAATTTTAGTCAAGAAAAGGATGGGATATCTGGTTACAGTCTCCACCAAGTATTACATTGTAATCAGAATATTCGTGTTGATATTGATAAAATTTATGCCAATGCTTATAATGATACACTCGCATATACGGGGCCCTATACTTCACTTAACCTTCAATGCAATAGCATGAGGAGGTGTCATCCCAAGTACTTTGAGGGGTGCCGAAATGATTCTATTTTTAAAAAAGGGGATAAAGGTGACCCCTCCAACTACAGACCAATCAGCCTCATAGATAGACACCTAAATACTTGGATCGCGGATAACAACACACTGTCTCACCTCCAAGCTGGCTTCAGGGAATCTACTAGTACTCTGGGATCTTGGTCTACCAAATGGGCTACTACAACTTATAGTGCGTATGCACCAGGATAATTGTGCCCAGATTCGATGGAACCAAGGGGGGGAACTCACTGGGAAGATAGGATTGTATAAAGGAGTACGACAAGGATGTGTCTTAGCCCCAACCCTATTTACCTTATACATAAATGGGCTAATTAATTCTCTGTACAAATGTGGGGGTGACCCTCCGAAGCTTGCGGGCAGACAAATTCCATCACTCCTGGTCGCAGACAATACACTATTGTTCGCAAAAACACCTCAGGGCATACAAAATATATTGAACAGGTTTACAACAGCATGCACGGACTTTGGTCTAGAGACAAATTGCTCAGACCAAATTCATGGCTTTTAACCCCCACCGCTGTTTTAAAGGGAAAATTAGGTTGGGCTCAACCATGCTTGACCAAGTCAAGGTTTTCGACTACCTAGGTGTCAGACTGAATAGTAACTTGAGCTGTACTGACCAAATCCAAAAGAGTACCATCACATTACAGCATGTTGACTCAGCAGTGATCAAAAAACTGAATCAATCTGCTTATCACCCTATTTCCCCAGCCCTTGAAATACATCGAGCTAGAGTTCTGGGGGCAGCACTCTATGGTGCAGAACTGTGGGGCCTGGACCAGACAAAGAGTTTAGAGATGACAGAAAACAAGTTCATAAGTTCTACATAAAAACTCCCAAACAGTACCCCACTCCTACCGGTTCGGTTAGACCTTGGCCTAAGAAGTGTTAACCACATAATAGAACTGAAAACTCTATTGTTTTGGGTCAGGGTATGGTCTGCCAAAACACAGATCCCAGTAAAAGAAGCTGTAGAGGAAGTACAAAACCTTGATAGAGCAGTAGGACGGGTGAAGTGGTTCAGAGAGGTGAGGTATTGGTTAGTGAGACTGGGGCTGAAGGCTATGTGGGAAGACCCCAAATCCCTGACAAAAGATGCAGTACCTCCTCTAAAAGCGAAGTTCTGGGCTCATATTCAGGACTCATGTCACATTGCCATAGCACAGGGTACCCTAACAGGAAGGTTTTTAGAGTTTAAAAGTTCATTTTTATTTGAGGCAATCATGGATGAAATTAAACCTCCACATGCATGTGCACTTTACTTACAATTCAGATATGGAATTTTACCATTGAATTACATTAGAAGTAGATGTACTCGGGCTACTGTAACTTCGAGTGTGCCCTGCATGTACCCTTAGTCCTGAATCATTAGACCATTATATGTTTTTTTGTCTCAGCTATGCACAGATTAGGAAAAAGTAGCTTATACCCCCATGCCGGATTTAATCGTTTAGGCGACCAACAGATGCTCTGCGAGTTCTTAGATCAGATTCTAGAAAATGGTTAGTGTTCACCATATCACGGTACCTGCTTTATACTTGGCACATTAGGTCTAAGTTGTTAACCGCAAAGTAAAGCAGAGGACAACACAGGCCAAGGCATAGTATGTTAATAACACTATGACTTTTTTGATATTTCTTTTTCTCTTTTAATGTTAACTGGCCATACGTTTCTACTCACTTTTTATTATTTTAAATTTTTATAATTTTTATGATATGACTATTTATGATTCACTGTATATTGTATTTTATCAAGTAAGATTGTAGTTTATAAATTTTGTGAATGATCTCTATTTGATCGAATAAAGAATATCTATCTATCTCCACTCGCATATACGAACAAAATTGCATTACTATTACCAAATTTGCCCACCATGAACTCTCCATCAACCCTGACTCAGAAATACGTGCTCATGCAGGCTCTGCAACCTAAGAAGGAGGTAAGTGATTGACAGGTCACAGGTGGGGTGGCACATAGCCAGCAGACAAATGCGCGAACAGGAAACTTACTTCCATCCCCCCAAATAAGCACAGTGACACAATAATGGTCCAGGGAAATTGGCCCAATAAAGCACACATGGCCGGAGGGGTGCGCACATTCCCAAAACACCATAAAGTCAGATGCTACACGAAGTTAGGAACACATAGCCAATCAGGACACAGCTCACACTTTACATGCAGTGATTACGTGCCCCTCATGCTGGACATCTGGACACAATACCCACTAGCCCACATTGTTTCCACGCAAGGTCGAGGCCCACCTGCATTTGTTATCAGGGGCCTTATTTATGACTCCACAGACAAGGCCCACATTCTTTTACCGAACAAGGATCACTGGAAGTACTTTTATGATACTCAAAAACTGTGTGAAAACTCATTCAGATTGACTGTACTTTGAGACAGTCCTCAGACTGTCCTCAGACATTCCATTAGCTCGTGAGAAATGTTACACAAAAAGGAATTGTCAATTTGAGTTGGACTATATACAATGAAAATAGTTAAAGCTAAAGCAACATTCTTAATAGGTAACTTAACAGCCACCCATCTTCCCTCATCATCAATCTCTTGAGATATAAGTTGAATGTCAAGATGTTTATCACATTGAACGATCACTCTGTTTCTTTTTTCCGACCCTGGAGAGGAAAACCATTGCCCACCCAGCACTTTTTAAGCTTCAATATTTATTTTTCAACAAGATGGGTCTCCTGCAGTAATGCAATGTTTGCTTTAAGATTGGTAAGATGAGCTAAAACTCTTTGGGGCATATTCTCAAGA
>CAWUFW010029339.1:0-19291 GCA_963921515.1 Calotriton arnoldi | reverse complement strand
GGGTCGATTCCGATTCGGGCCGGAAAAAGCACCGACCGACTCGGATCCGGAAAAAATACCGACCGACACGTACCAGTGGCGCCCGACACGCCAAGTACGATGCAAGCCGCGATAAATCCGACCGACACGTCAGGAAACCAAGCCGACCGACCGAGCCGCTCGGAAAATAGCAATCCGGCCGGAAAACACACGCGAATCCAACCGACCGACACGCACCCGGAACAAATCCGACCGAATCGTACCCGCCAACTCCAACCCGCAAAGTACGATGCAAGGCGCGAAAAACACGACCGAGTCGGACGGAGGACAAGCCGTACGACCGACACGCATACAAAACCGAGCCGAAGCAACACAATACACCGCGACCGACGCGTACGCAGCATACAAAACTGCACAAACACAGCGTGAACGTAACGGAAAACACCGTACGAGACCAATGCAGGGTCCGACTCGGTCACAAGAACGTTTCCAACATACACAAACAGCACAAAGGAAAAATCAACCAAAAAAAGGCCAAACAAGCAATTACCAAGCCAATAAATACTGGGGGGGTGGGGACAGAGAACAAAGACACACCCACAACTCCACCTATATAAAGGACACAAATCACTACCATGAGCCTTTGCAAATGCCATTCCACTGCCAGCACCCAAGAGAAAGCAACCACACACCCACAGCTCATCCCTCACACAAGCCACACACCAGCAGCACACCAACAAATACCTACCTCACATACACCCAGCACAACACACACCCCACACACCCTCACCTGCACACCAACACACACATCACCCACCATCACCACCCATCACCATGCCCCCCAAGAAGAATCACAAGTTCCTAGATTGTGAATTGGAAGTCCTGGTAGACGAGATCCTCAGGGTAGAGCCACAGCTGTTTGGCACATTGGTCCAACAGACCCCCATGTCGCAGAAAACCAAGATGTGGGAGAGGATCATCAACAGGGTGAACGCACAATCACCATGTCGGCGCACAAAGAGCGACATCCAGAACAGGTGGTATGACGTGCGCAGGAGGGTACGGAAACTGCTGAAGCAAGATTACATCAACAGCCAACACACCGGCAGTGGCCCTCCTGCCAAGCCAATATACCTCAGGCCCTGGGAGGAGAAGGTGCGGGCCATCCTACCGCCAGTGAGCATATATGGACTAGAGGACATCCCAGAGCCTGGTGAGTACACAACAAATGTACACAATATACTGCCACAAAACACACACACATCACTGTCAAGGGAGAGTCAAACCATGCACTCATAGCAATTACACAGCAACTAGAACAGAATCATCCCAAAATGTGTATGTCAGTCAGATAAACCCAACACATGCCATCAAAAAAGTCACATCCAACTGTGCCAACACATGTACAAACACAACCACAACTACAGCTAGGCAGTGGCACAAATAGAACTAACACACACATCCACACATGTAGCCACCACAACAACACCAACACACAGTGAAGACCACTCAAAGGAAGGAATTCTGTGTATGCTGGCCAAGTCAGTGTAGCCAATAGCATCATGGGAGTCGCAGTCACACATATTGCCCCCCACAACTGTCCCATCAACACCACCATGAACCATGCGCACATCACAGGGAGTGGAGAAGGACTCACAAGATGGCTGACACTGGCTACTGCTGTGAGGAGCACAAGGCCCTGCTGCCAACTGTGCACCAACAAACAGCAGGACACCACTGACTGACATCCTGAGAGACAACTTACACTCCCTGCAATGCAAGCACGTTCCATGGTGGGATATCTGGCTGGCTGGGTGGGAAGGGGGACTTGCAGCACTGACCATAGTCACCAGCACCTCCCCTCACACCCCCCCCCAACACAAACTCCACAGTACCCACCTGGTAGAATGCAATGCCCTCCATCCTAACACAAGATCCCACAAAGCACCACCACCCTGGCTTATGTTGTGTGAAGCACAGGGACACTCTTGGGACTCTTAGCCAAACAACTGCCAGGACAACACTCCCAGCCATCCTGTCAGCACAGCCAGCCCACCCCACAGGGAAGCAGAGTCAAAAGGAAGGAAGCATGGGCATGCTGGGAAGGGGGTGGAGGCAATAGCATGATGGGAGTCGTAGTCACAGACATTGCTCACCCCACAACTGGCCCATCAACACCACCCTGAACCATGCTCACATCACAGGGAGTGGAGAAGGACTCACAAGATGGCTGACACTGGCTACTGCTGTGGGGGAGCACAAGGCCCTGCTGCCAACTGTGCACCAACAAACAGCAGGACACCACTGACTGACATCCTGAGAGACAACTTACACTCCCTGCAATGCAAGCACGTTCCATGGTGGGATATCTGGCTGGCTGGCTGTGGTGGAAGGGGGACTTGCAGCACTGACTATAGTCACCAGCACCTCCCCTCACACCCCCCAACACAAACTCCACAGTACCCACCTGGTAGAATGCAATGCCCTCCATCCTAACACAAGATCCCACAAAGCACCACCACCCTGGGTTATGTTGTGTGAAGCACAGGGACACTCTTGGGACTCTTAGCCAAACAACTGCCAGGACAACACTCCCAGCCATCCTGTCAGCACAGCCAGCCCACCCCACAGGGAAGCAGAGTCAAAAGGAAGGAAGCATGGGCATGCTGGGAAGGGGGTGGAGGCAATAGCATGATGGGAGTCGTAGTCACAGACATAGCTCACCCCCACAACTGTCCCATCAACACCACCCTGAACCATGCTCACATCACAGGGAGTGGAGAAGGACTCACAAGATGGCTGACACTGGCTACTGCTGTGGGGAGCACAAGGCCCTGCTGCCAACTGTGCACCAACAAACAGCAGGACACCACTGACTGACATCCTGAGAGACAACTTACACTCCCTGCAATGCAAGCACGTTCCATGGTGGGCTATCTGGCTGGCTGGGTGGGAAGGGGGACTTGCAGCACTGACTATAGTCACCAGCACCTCCCCTCACACCCCCCCCAACACAAACTCCACAGTACCCACCTGGTAGAATGCAATGCCCTCCATCCTAACACAAGATCCCACAAAGCACCACCACCCTGGGTTATGTTGTGTGAAGCACAGGGACACTCTTGGGACTCTTAGCCAAACAACTGCCAGGACAACACTCCCAGCCATCCTGTCAGCACAGCCAGCCCACCCCACAGGGAAGCAGAGTCAAAAGGAAGGAAGCATGGGCATGCTGGGAAGGGGGTGGAGGCAATAGCATGATGGGAGTCGTAGTCACAGACATAGCTCACCCCACAACTGTCCCATCAACACCACCCTGAACCATGCTCACATCACAGGGAGTGGAGAAGGACTCACAAGATGGCTGACACTGGCTACTGCTGTGGGGAGCACAAGGCCCTGCTGCCAACTGTGCACCAACAAACAGCAGGACACCACTGACTGACATCCTGAGAGACAACTTACACTCCCTGCAATGCAAGCACGTTCCATGGTGGGCTATCTGGCTGGCTGGGTGGGAAGGGGGACTTGCAGCACTGACTATAGTCACCAGCACCTCCCCTCACACCCCCCAACACAAACTCCACAGTACCCACCTGGTAGAATGCAATGCCCTCCATCCTAACACAAGATCCCACAAAGCACCACCACCCTGGGTTATGTTGTGTGAAGCACAGGGACACTCTTGGGACTCTTAGCCAAACAACTGCCAGGACAACACTCCCAGCCATCCTGTCAGCACAGCCAGCCCACCCCACAGGGAAGCAGAGTCAAAGGAAGGAAGCATGGGCATGCTGGGAAGGGGGTGGAGGCAATAGCATGATGGGAGACGTAGTCACAGACATAGCTCACCCCCACAACTGTCCCATCAACACCACCCTGAACCATGCTCACATCACAGGGAGTGGAGAAGGACTCACAAGATGGCTGACACTGGCTACTGCTGTGGGGAGCACAAGGCCCTGCTGCCAACTGTGCACCAACAAACAGCAGGACACCACTGACTGACATCCTGAGAGACAACTTACACTCCCTGCAATGCAAGCACGTTCCATGGTGGGATAACTGACTGGGTGGGTGGGTGGGTGGGAAGGAGGTCTGGCTGTCAACCAAACACAATCAATGCAGACCATGTTCACACCCCAGAGAATACATAGAAATGCCCAAATAATGCAGGACAATGTGCCACACCAATATCAACCCCTGACTGTGACGACTTAGGACAATACAATGTACAGGCCCGCACCCCGAGGCACAGTCACAACTGTCAGGTGTGTCAACCACTGATGCCTGCAGAAACATGACATACATTGTTTGTGTCTCCCAAAAACAGGTGATGATAGGGACACAGCAGCAGACGCTGAGGAGTCCCAGTCCCAGGCTCAAGAGGATGCCGAGCTCACTGGCGTCGTACAGCCTCTGTCCTCCTCGGACGATGAACAACCTGGCACATCCGGTGCAAGTCAACATGCTGCACCAGCAGGACCACCAGCTGCAGCACCAGCAGGTCCACCAGCTGCACCCCCTGCACCCACCCCTCCAACGACTGTCACCACGAATACCATCCCTGCCGACATGGACAGAATAAGGAACAACACCAGCGCAGTGACCCTGGACCAACCTGGGGCCATGGACACCACCACCACCACCAACCCCCAAGGTGGACCAGGGTTATCTGTGCGTGCAACTGCACACACTGCACATGTCAGCAGGGGTGGTGGGAGGGGTGGGAGACAGAGGTCGCTGCTTGCAGACGTTGCTGGTGTGCATGAAGACCCACAACTGGTACGCATAGCTGATGCGTACCAGTCCAGCACCGGAGAGCTCAGCCAGGTAGTGGGGCTCCTCAGAGACATCAAACAGCAGCAGGCTGCCCATCATGCCCGCTTGGACTCCCACATGTCCCAAGTGGAGTCACACATGTCACGTGTGGACTCCCACATGTCACGTGTGGACTCCCACATGACCCGCGTGGAGTCCAAGTGGGATGTACTACATGAGATGACGGCGGTGCACAGGGACATTTTACAATGCCTCCGCCAGATGACCAGCAACCAGTCCACACCTCCCTGTGTGCCAACAACATCTGGTACCGAACAAACTGCAACTGCCACAGGGAGGGAGGAGGACTCTGGCGGAGAGTCCCCTGCACCGCAGCAGCCTGCACTTGAGGGCCCCCCCCCAAGAAGAGGGGTCGTCCGAGGAGGGGAAAGTGAGAGGCTGATGGCCAAGCGCAACTCCCAGGAAGCCTGAACCTGTTCTGGATTTTCGCCTTTGTGCACAGACTGTTCACCCTGTTGATGGCAACACTACTCCCACACATTGCATGGGGAGTATAAGTTGGAACAATGTGTCAGACAACAGTGGCCCCGATACTGGGGATCCTGTCTACCTGGACTTTCTATTCATCTAGGAACT
Source organism: Calotriton arnoldi (assembly GCA_963921515.1). NCBI lineage: Eukaryota > Metazoa > Chordata > Amphibia > Caudata > Salamandridae > Calotriton > Calotriton arnoldi. The sequence continues at coordinate 13,894 of CAWUFW010029339.1, read as the reverse complement.
TGGGATTGCAAGATTCATGTACAGCACAATCCATCCTATGCACTATTATCACAATAAACACACTAATACACCATACTTGCCTCTGTCGTGATTCCAACGTGGGTGCTGTTATGGGGATGATGAACTGCAAAATTACACAGTGTATGCGAACTGCAACAGCAAGGACAACACAGGCATGTGAGTACAGGCAACGTGACACATATGAGGGAGACACACCACCAGGGCTACACAACACATACACACCTAGGCCATCTGACTCATTGCCTACACTGATGTTGCCAGGGAAGACGGTGCAATGCACAGACACCACACCCATTCCCAGTTGTAGTCAAGTAGCCCACAGGTGCAGTAAGCAAATGGCAGTCAAATGTGTGACCACAGACAACGCACATCACTAAGTGAAGCACAGGTTTATTACACAGTAGCAACATGCCGTAACCACTACAGATGCAAGGTAACCCCACCTGGTAGCGGGCACACAGTCAACAACTGTAGACAGAAGGAAGTCCATGGGTGTGGCGCACATCACCTGTAGGGACACAACAGCTACCAGCCTGGATGTGCAATCACGTCGTCGGTGGACACAGTTGACCAAACGAATCTGAAAGTACCCTGTGAAGGACAGAAATGACACACAGTCAAAAGCAATGCAGTACAGGACAGAACAGCAAAACTCATGCACAATACATGTTACAAGATACCCACCCAGAACCAAGTTAGCATGTCAACACTGTTGGGGAGTACAGCCCACCTGTCACCACACATCGCAACACACATCCTGTCAAGTAGCCCATGGACACACTCCAACAGCACCAGAGCACCACCCACACATCATGCCAACTCACATCATTCACATGACACCTCAGGATACTCACATTCAGCTAAAGAAGTTGGTGATGAGCTGTGTGCGGACATCACCATCACCATCATCATCATCATCGTCACTGGCATCGTGGTCCAGGCCAGGATCCTCCACAGGTGGCGGATGTTGGTCATCGTCATCCTGGATGAGAGGCAACTCCTTCCGCACTGCCAGGTTGTGGAGCATGCAGCAGACGATGATAATCTTGCACACTTTCGCAGGGGCATATGGGAGGGACCCTCCGGTCTTGTCCAGGCAGCGGAAGCGGCTCTTCAGGAGACCAAAGGTCCGCTCAATCACTCTCCTGGTCCGACCATGTGCCTCATTGTAGCGCATCTGGGCAGGTGTCACAGGGTTCCTGAGGGGTGTCAGCAACCACGGCATGTTGGGGTATCCCGAGTCACCTACGGACAGACAAGTGCACATCAGCTGACTTGGAAAAGTGGGCGGAATACTACAGATCAGATCACACACAATGGCACAAAGTCAGTACACACCGACAAGCCAGGCACGCTGGTTCTGCATCTGTGCCATCAACCTGGGGATGCGACTACTCCTCATCACAAAGGCATCGTGTGCTGAACCAGGGAAACGGGCACACACGTGTGTGATGGTCATGTCTGCAAGACACACCACCAGTGCATTGACCGAGTGGTAGTGCTTGCGGTTCCTGTAGGCCTGCTCCTGGGCCTGTGGTGGTACCAAAGCCACATGTGTCCCATCAATGGAGCCAATGACATGCGGCATCCTCCCCAGGGCATAAAAGTCACTCTTCACGTCAGTGAGTCGTCGCAGTCTAGGGAAATAGATGTACCGGTTCAGGAAGAGCAACATTGCCGCCAAAACATCGCGGAGCACACGGCTGAACATGGTCTGTGACATCCCACCAGCAGACGCCACAGTATGTTGGAAGGTACCGGTGGCAAAGAAGTGTAGGGCTGCCATCACCTTCACCTTGGGGGTCAGCGCTGTAGGATACGGCCGGCCAGGCTGCAAATGTGGGGACAACTGCACTGCAAAATCCTCAATCAGCTGCCTGGTGAAGCGGTACCGTCGGATGCTGTCCCGTTCCACCATCGTTGCCAGGTCTGGGAATGGCCGATGGACAGCAGGAGCCCTGCAGTGCAGAGGAGAAGTAAGCAAGATCGTCAGTCACCCCACATATGCGGCATTGAACACACTCAAGATCCCAACATACATCATCATGAGGCACAACTACATGAAGTGTGCAGTACCGGAACGACATTTATGGTACATACATGGTCAACATCTGTCAACACGGTCCTACAGGTGGCATCAATTTGTCCCTGTTTGGCCCATTGGATATCATGATGCTGTGTCACAGTCACCCCCCAGTGACATGTGAGGACAGATGTGCCCCAGGCACCACAGCTCAACGACAGGCACATTCCCAGGGACCCTGTAATGCCACATGGACACTGGCATCACCTGGAGTATCATGTGTACACCACAACAAAACAAACATGACCCCCACAGGTAGTGGCCACACTTGCCATGGCAGGAGAGCCATGGACGTCTGTGACACACACGCACAACATCAGAGTCCATGCACACACAACGTGGATGTGGAGACTGTCTCCCATTGTGCACATGAAATCAGAGACATTGTAAACACTACATGCACAAAGACTGTGGAGGGCCATCACTATTGTGCCACTGGGACACCCTGGCTCAAACATACCGTCCCACATGGGACTCACGGGGTATGTGACATGACATACACAAACACCACTGTGAAATGTGACCATGGCACATGCACAGATATGAACAGTTGCACATCACAGTGGTCACGTACACGTAACACCCATGATCCTGTCCCCATGAACACGTGCACAGCCTGGGGGTGGCTGCCCACAGGTGACACCCACAGGACAACATGTACACCAACATACACACAATAGGAAATGCAGCCTTACATGCCTTATGATAAGGTTTGGACAGGCTGTCGTGATGTAGGTGTGCCCCTCACTCCCTGGGAGCTATCTGTGGCTGGCATATGTCCATCTGAGACAGGCATGCTGACATATGCCAGTCACATGTACAGTGATGCGTTGTACTGCAATGGACCGATCGGTGCCTCCGGCCGGCCCATTGCATTCAATGTGTGCGGGTACGCGTTGTACCCCTGTGCGCGGTTGAACAGCAATGGACCGATCGGTGCCTCCGGCCGGCCCATTGCTTTCAATGTGTGCGGGTACGCGTTGTACCCCTGTGCGCGTTGAACAGCAATGGACCGATCGGTGCCTCCGGCCGGCCCATTGCATTCAATGTGCGGGTACGCGTTGTACCCCTGTGCGCGTTGAACAGCAATGGACCGATCGGTGCCTCCGGCCGGCCCATTGCATTCAATGTGCGGGTCACAGCGTTGTACCCCTGTGCGCGTTGAACAGCAATGGACCGATCGGTGCCTCCGGCCGGCCCATTGCATTCAATGTGTGCGGGTGCAGCGTTGTACCCCTGTGCGCGTTGAACACTGCAATGGACCGATCGGTGCCTCCGGCCGGCCCATTGCATTCAATGTGTGCGGGTACGCGTTGTACCCCTGTGCGCGTTGAACAGCAATGGACCGATCGGTGCCTCCGGCCGGCCCATTGCATTCAATGTGCGCGGTACGCGTTGTACCCCTGTGCGCGTTGAACAGCAATGGACCGATCGGTGCCTCCGGCCGGCCCATTGCATTCAATGTGTCGGGTACGCGTTGTACCCCTGTGCGCGTTGTACTGCAATGGACCGATCGAGTGCCTCCGGCCGGCCCATTGCATTCAATGTGTGCGGGTACGCGTTGTACCCCTGTGCGCGTTGAACAGCAATGGACCGATCGGTGCCTCCGGCCGGCCCATTGCATTCAATGTGTGCGGGTACGCGTTGTACCCCTGTGCGCGTTGAACTAGCAATGGACCGATCGGTGCCTCCGGCCGGCCCATTGCATTCAATGTGTGCGGGTACGCGTTGTACCCCTGTGCGCGTTGAACAGCAATGGACCGATCGGTGCCTCCGGCCGGCCCATTGCATTCAATGTGTGCGGGTACGCGTTGTACCCCTGTGCGCGTTGAACAGCAATGGACCGATCGGTGCCTCCGGCCGGCCCATTGCATTCAATGTGTGCGGGTGCAGCGTTGTACCCCTGTCGCGTTGTACTGCAATGGACCGATCGGTGCCTCCGGCCGGCCCATTGCATTCAATGTGTGCGGGTACGCGTTGTACCCCTGTGCGCGTTGAACAGCAATGGACCGATCGGTGCCTCCGGCCGGCCCATTGCATTCAATGTGTGCGGGTACGCGTTGTACCCCTGTGCGCGTTGAACAGCAATGGACCGATCGGTGCCTCCGGCCGGCCCATTGCTTTCAATGTGTGCGGGTACGCGTTGTACCCCTGTGCGCGTTGAACAGCAATGGACCGATCGGTGCGCACCCATTGACAATGGGCTTGCCTGGCAACGGACGCGTTTTTGAATATTCGAGCGAGTCGGTTGCTGGAAAATCAGTTGGTCACCCACAACAATGTTGCAAAATCATGTATGTCATGAAGTTGAAGATTTGAAGGATGCTGTGGGCGTGTTTTGGTGCTGCTATTCCATGGATTGGCCAGATTCAGAAGATGCAAACGACTTGGACCTATCACTTTGGACACAAGGGACAGTATCTGCCTCTCCAGCACATATATATTGCTGCATGTTCCCCTGAGAGCCCACTTGCCTGCACTACATGCTCCAGGACGACATCTGCCACTGCACTGCTGCTGTCTCTGCCCCTCTGGACCCTGCAATGGCACGTACTGTGGAGAGAGCCCCAGCCTTCAGCCTTGAAGAGAACCAGGCCCTGCTGGACAGCCTACTTCCACAGTACAGCAAGCTGTATGGGACACCAGGGGAGCAGGTGAGTGTTCTGTGCACTGCCTTTCTGAATGTGCATTTTGTCTGACTAGCAAGGCTGAGAGTCAGCACACCACTGGCTAGCAGGCTCACTGAGTAGTTGTCACCCCCATAGTGTGTAGTGACTTGCACTGGACAGGTATGGTGCAGTGACAGTGCTTCTGAACAGGGTTTTACTCCCCATGCTATGATACCATGTAGTGACTTCTGGAAAACTGTCCATGGGCAGCCGTGCACTGCCTGGGTACACCATGTGCCCCTGTGATTGCGACATGTATATGCAACTGTGTCATGCACGGATATGTTGCATGTGTAGTAATGTCCTTATCACTTTGTCATCCTGACAGGCTTCTGCCCATCGGAAGCATGAGATCTGGAAGGACATCGTCCGGGCTGTCCGGTCCGTGGGGGTCTACAAGCGCCGGATCCGCAACTGCCAAAAGAGGTGGCAGGACCTTCGGGGCTGGACCCGGAGGATTGCACGGGTCCAGCTGAAGCTGTCGCCTCCTCGCAGGAGGGGCGGAACACGGACCCTGACCCCCACATGCTCAGGATCCTGGCGGTGGTCTTTCCAGACCTGGATGGGCAGCTGAAGGCCAGAGAGCAGCAAGGAGGGGGTGAGTCAAAGACTGCACTGTGTACTCTGTCTAACATGTTATGTGCCCTCCTCGGGCCAGGTTGAACTGCCACAGTACAGCAGTCATGTTGTCCAGGAGCCATGTCCCTCTATTGTGCACTGCCCACTCCTCATCTGATACCCAGGTGTGGCCCTTACATGCAGGGAATTCTGTCACTTAGGACTGTGTCCTTGCAGTTTGCTTGACTCAAGGTGGGAGACAGCATCTGTTTCCCTGACTCTGTGGTGGGCATCATGGGTGGGTCCATTGCTTACACAATGCCTGTATTCTGACATGTATTCAGCGTGTTACTTTGATCTGTGGTCCAATTGCTGAGCTGATCCACCACATGTGGCTGGGGTACCTGGCACACACCCATGCTGCGGGTGGGAACAATGTTTGGGCCCCAGGAGTATGTATATGACGTGTGTCACACATACTTAGCCAGCTGCCTACAGTCCAGGGCTCATCCCTCATTCATGTGGGGCTGGACAGTCATGCCTACTCCAGGCCATACAATACACTCTGTACTCCCACTCCCGTGTATCAGAGGACACATTGTGCACAGTGATTTGCCCCTCAGGTGTCTGCCTCTGTGTCAGTGTGCTGTGGATTAGTCGCCAGGACTGCTGTGGAGTTTCTTGGTAGGGGCTCAGCATGCCACTGGAGATGTGACCATAGGAGACGATACTTGTGTGACACATAGGTGTCTGATCAGCTGCCCATGCAGACTGGGGCATGTAAATGTGAAGTTCAGGCAGCTGTTCCCCATGCACAGCAGAGTGTGAGGGGCTCAGGTTCAGAGGGTAGTGTCACAGGTCTCCCATATGTCCAATAGGTATGACCTGGACAGATGAGGGTTAAGAGGATGTGTTGTGGGGGGGATGTACATGTGCACTTGTGCAGCTCCAGGACTTGCATTCCCCATGACCTACTATTGTGACACAGTGCAGAGTGTTGTTGTCTGGCTGCAAAGTCATACATCACTGAGACAGTGATGTATGACTTTGCAGTCATGCCTCCGCCATGGCATGTGTCTACTGATTGGTGAGCCTGCAGGGGAGTGACATGTGCTACATGCACACCATAGTGGCGCTGGCTATCAGGACATGGGTGCATCATGGTGTCTGTCGCTGGTATGCATCACATGCATTTCCTATTTGACTCTGGGCATCCCTTTCATCCGGAAACCTGTACTGACTCAGTGGCAAGAGCTGTGATGTGTCCACACCGTGTTCTCTGCACTGTCCAACTACTGTGTACTTGGTGCATGTGTCAACACTGGGGTGTTGCAATCCAACAGACACCAGACAGATGGGTGCAAGGCCATGTGGGATGTGAGTGCCATGCTTGGCATCAGACTGACAATTGACTTCTCCTGTTCAATTAGTGCACTTTTAGCAATGTACAACTAATGATGCCAGGGCTTGCTCTGTGATGTGCTGTGCTCACAGTGGTGTGTGCGTTATGTGCAGGTGACTGATGTCTGTCTGTTTCCCCATTGTTTGCAGATACATCCACGGCCACGGAAGGGGACAGCTCCACGGACCAGGAGGAGCCGGAGAGCCAGACTGGGTCAGCAGCCGAGGAGTGGTCGGAGGGACCCAGTGGCACGGAGGGCGAGGGAGCCACACCGAGGAGTCCTCAGCAGCATCCACCTCAGCTGAGGACCAGAGCAACTCGGAGGATGACTCCCTTGTGGAGGCGGGTGTCAGCAGCCACCACACCCCAGCTAGTGTTGCTGTCCCCGCCACCACCAGCACCACCACCGCCCTCCCATCGGCTCCCATTCCCCAGGTCCGTGGAGGCTCCCATGTCCGGGAGCGTGTCTCCTTTGGGCCAGGCACCGCACCCCCTGCCCCTGTGTCCCCTGCTGCCCTGAGTGAGGAGTCTGTGTACCTCCTTCGCCAGCTCCATGTAGGGCAGACAGCCATGCTGAGTGTCCTCCATGCGCACACCGCGCTGTTGACTCAGCTGGTGTCGTTCATGGAGGGCATCTCATCGGGCATGTCTGACCTACAGAGGGGCAATAGGTCCATGGACTCCTCCCTGACGGCAGCAGTGTCCCTCCTCAAACGGTCCCTCACCCCTCCTGCCTCTGCTCCATCCACACTCCCCAGCACCTTACCCATCCCAGGCACACACACACTGGCACACACCAGCACACACACATCCAGCACACTGACACACACGCCAATGACAAAACGCACACGCAAGCACATTCAGGGGACTGAAGCCAGACTCACAGGGGATGGGGCCCTGGAACACACACACGCATCCACATGCACTGCGCAGTCCTCAGTTCCCTCTCCCTCCAAAGCACCCTCCCTTGCCTCACCTGCAACCCCAAAGTCACAGCAGCTCTTCCTCTGTGACCTCGGCCTCTTCCCCACCGATGAAGCTGCTCCAGCATCCCGGGGGAAGAGGAAGCCCACCCACACGGAGCAGAGTGCCCCTCGCCCCGGACACCCCTCCCCCAGGCGCAGACGGACTGAGGCCCCCACCCGCAAGTCCCCCGGAGTGCTAAGAGCAAGACCCCGCCACCGCCCTGCAGCTCAGGCACAAGGTCTCCGTCCTCCATCCCTCAGGCCCCCACTGCACAGGTGCCCCCACCACACCCTGCCCCAGGTTCCCCCACCCACAGATATACCATCCCCAAGATGCTCCGGCCTTCTCCCCCTGCCACTTGCTCTCCCAGCACCACACCCCCCGCTGCGCTTGTCTGTGCCACTGATGTGGTGAGGGTGTCCCCCCCTCTGTCCAACCCACCTTGCCTGTTCCCCATTCTCCTCCCCTGGAGGTAGGCACTGCAGTGGAGTCCACTACCGCCCTGTCTGACTTGGGCACTGCAGTGGCGGACCTGTCCACCCCATCTGCAGGGTCCACTGCAGTTGTGCCGGCACCCACGACATCTGTGTCATGCCCCCCAGTTGTGCCGGCACACACCATGTCAGACACCTCCACTGCAGTTGTCAGTGGCTCTCCAGCACCCACCACCCCTTCCCTGACTCCCCTGGTGAGCCCTGATCCTGTCCCTGCGGTGCCTGGCCTGCCCCCCGGTTGCCCCTCCTAGTGGATTGTCCCTGGTATTGTGCAGGCATGCGTAGGGTGACATCTGCCAGTGTCACCCTGTTTGAACTTTGACAATGGACTGGCCATTGGCCTTTGCTCTTTTTTCAGGACTTCGTTTGGCCTCAACACATATGCTGAATAAAGCAACTTTCTTTTCTCTAGTGCTCATGCTTCAGATGTACATGTTGTTGGTGCAGCTAACCATGCCCTTGCTGCAGTGATGGTGATATCTGGTCTCATGATTATGAAGTGTTACTGTGCAGGAACCCATGTGGTCCAGGGGGAATGTGTCCTATCATGTGGTGTATCCATGTCATCAATAGCAGCATCTGAGGGTGTCATGTGTTCAGTATTTGGCAATGGGTTTCCTACTTACATTGGCAATTTCATATCTGTGGCTTCCACCCCTGCACATCTGTTGTGCCTGCCATCGTTGCATTTGTCTACTTCCCTGACCGTGTTGCCATCTCCAGTGGACATGCAGGTTTGGGCATCAATGGGGAGGGACTCATCCGTGTAGTCAGTGCAACATTGCTATACAAGTGTGTTGGATCTGTGCTGATGATTCCGTTGGCACATCCATGACCAGGCTGATGTGATGGGAGCCCTCATTTGGTGCTAATTGTTGATTGTGTGACCAAGTGCTCAGCTGACATGATGGGGCCCTACTGAGGCAACATATGGCACAGCTTTCCTCACACAGGAGTGGAGTCCCCTCATGGCAGTGTGTACACGTGTGACATTGCCTGCGCCCAAGGTGTGTGTTGTATGTGCATGTCTGTGTGTTCACTTCCATTCATCTGCGCATGCTGTGATCCCTAGTGTTGTACCTGTTTGTGATGCTTGCTGACTTGAGCTATGTTCCCCCAAAGTCTTCTCCCTGTGTTCTCTGTGATGTGGGTGCATGGCACATTACTGGTCATCAGGGTGTCACCCATAGGTGTGTTTGCTGTCAGGGCAGAGTTTGTGTGCTGACGCAGATGGGTCACAGTCAGGTTTCCCTTTGGCACTTGTTGTTTGCCCCTGTCATGTGATTTCCAGTTTGTGTTATCTTTCAGTGATTGTGACACGTTGTGTGTGTGACTGCTGGCACTCCTTAGGGTCCGGGCTGCAATGTTGGTTGTTGTCTATGTGTGTTCTTTGTGGGTGACCTTGGCTTCTTCATTGGTGTGTGACTGTGGCTGGGATCCCATTGGTCGGTGTGGTATTGCCGTCATGTCCATGTACAGCGTAGTGTGCAGTGTGTCAGACATTCAGGAGTCTTGTTGAGTGTCCATGTGTGATGTGTTTCTACACCTTGGTTCCCACCCACCACCCTGGAATAGTAATGGGTGCATGTGCAATGTCACCAGTGCATGTGTACTTCACTGCTGCACATTGTTGGAGGTCGAGGGGTGTGGTGTTGAGTGTGTGCAGATGAGAGTTGTTGCCCGGCTAGTCCCCTGCCTCCATGTTGGCCTTGGCTTACTGGCCATGCTGATTGATTTGTGCTTGTGTAGGTGTGATGGTAGTTAGTTGCTCAGGACACCTGACTGTGGTTCACAGTGTGAACGACATTTAGCTTTGTCATCACAGTGGTATTTTTCTTCAGCCCAGGGTCACCACATTGTGGGGGCCCTGGGGGTGGTGCTGTGGTGTGTCTGTGACTTGCTGTGTCAGTTGTTGTTCCTACGTGCCTGTGTGACATGTGTGTTTTGTGCTCCCTCTCACCTGTCAATGCCTGCTTGCCCACATAGGGGATTTGGATCCATGAGTTACCTTAGTGTGGCAGTGTATGCACATCTGTATGATTGGTATTCAGCTCTCCTCATGTGTTGTGTTGTTGCCTGGGGACAATGGCACCCCCACCCCTCACCTGCTGTGTATGATGACAGTGTTGGTCTGCCTGTTTGTGTTTGTGCATCTGCACCACTGCATTGGCATATCTTGGGTGTGCCATTGGCTGTATGTTGTTTGGTGTGTTTCCCCTGCTGTCCCTGGGACTCCTAGGTCATCGGTCAGCACAGTGATCATGGTTTGTGTGTCCCATTGCTGCCATGGTATGGTATCTGTTCACCTCACATCTGCTGTCTCCACAGGGTATCTGCATTTGTGTGCCCATTGGTGCAAATATGTGGTTCTGCATTCTGATGGTCACTTCTGTCATTGTGTCATTGATGACTGTTGACGGTCTCAGCCACCATGGGTGTTGTTTGTCTGCACATGGCCAAAGGAATGTTTCATTTGCACTGCAGTATTTGGCTCCCCCAATTTATGTTGCAATGGGACACATACACTACTTTGCCACAGATGAGTTTTTGGTTCAGTGACCAGGAATGATCCATGCAGTTTGGCAGTTGCAGCTCTTTCTTTGTCAACAATTACCTTTTGGTCACTGTGATGATGAGGGTGTAGACCCCATTGCCACAATGGTCAAAATGTGCTTCAGCTATGGACCCCACACTTGCCTTTTGGTCACTGTGATGATGGGGGTTTAGACCCCATTGCCACAATGGTCAAAATGTGCTTCAGCTATGGACCCCACACTTGCCTTTTGGTCACTGTGATGATGGGGGTTTAGACCCCATTGCCACAATGGTCAAAATGTGCTTCAGCTATGGACCCCACACTTGCCTTTTGGTCACTGTGATGATGGGGGTTTAGACCCCATTGCCACAATGGTCAAAATGTGCTTCAGCTATGGACCCCACACTTGCCTTTTGGTCACTGTGATGATGGGGGTTTAGACCCCATTGCCACAATGGTCAAAATGTGCTTCAGCTATGGACCCCACACTTGCCTTTTGGTCACTGTGATGATGGGGGTTTAGGCCCCATTGCCACAATGGTCATGGGCTGCTTGCATTGTGGGTGCCACACACATATATGTGTGGCACATGTGCTAGGGGGTCACATTGTATGTTCAATGTCATGTTCGGTGTTGTAGGCATTTGACACAGCCTGCTCACACGCTTGTCATGGTGGTGGGGGGATGTCTTAATCTTGCATTCCCTAGGTTGTGGTGTGCTTGTTGTGTCATGCATTGTCCATCCTATGAGTGGGGGTGGTAGTAGTGGTAGGCATCCAGCCCCCCTGGCTAAGGGTGGTAGTAGTGGTGGGCATCCTGCCCCCCTGGGTGGGGGTGGTAGTAGTGGTAGGCATCCTGCCCCCCTGGGTGGGGGTGGTAGTAGTGGTAGGCATCCAGCCCCCTGGCTAAGGGTGGTAGTAGTGGTAGGCATCCAGCCCGCCCTGGCTAAGGGTGGTAGTAGTGGTGGGCATCCAGCCCCCTGGCTAAGGGTGGTAGTGGTGGTGGGCATCCGGCACCCCCTGGCTAAGGGTGGTAGTAGTGGTGGGCATCCTGCCCCCTGGGTGAGGGTGGTAGTAGTGGTAGGCATCCTGCCCCCTGGCTAAGGGTGGTAGTAGTGGTGGGCATCCTGCCCCCCTGGGTGGGGGTGGTAGTAGTGGTAGGCATCCTGCCCCCTGGGTGGGGGTGGTAGTAGTGGTAGGCATCCAGCCCCCTGGCTAAGGGTGGTGGTGAGGCATCCAGCCCGCCCTGGGTGAGGGTGGTAGTAGTGGTAGGCATCCAGCCCCCCTGGCTAAGGGTGGTAGTAGTGGTGGGCATCCTGGCACCCCCTGGCTAAGGGTGGTAGTAGTGGTGGGCATCCTGCCCCCCTGGGTGAGGGTGGTAGTAGTGGTAGGCATCCTGCCCCCCTGGGTGAGGGTGGTAGTAGTGGTAGGCATCCAGCCCCCCTGGCTAAGGGTGGTAGTAGTGGTGGGCATCCTGCCCCCCTGGGTGAGGGTGGTAGTAGTGGTGGGCATCCTGCCCCCCTGGGTGAGGGTGGTAGTAGTGGTAGGCATCCTGCCCCCCTGGCTGAGGGTGGTAGTAGTGGTAGGCATCCAGCCCCCTGGCTAAGGGTGGTAGTATGGTAGGCATCCTGCCCCCTGGGTGAGGGTGGTAGTAGTGGTGGGCATCCTGCCCCCCTGGCTGAGGGTGGTAGTAGTGGTGGGCATCCTGCCCCCCTGGCTGAGGGTGGTAGTAGTGGTAGGCATCCTGCCCCCTGGCTGAGGGTGGTAGTAGTGGTAGGCATCCTGCCCCCTGGCTAAGGGTGGTAGTAGTGGTGGGCATCCTGCCCCCCTGGCTAAGGGTGGTAGTAGTGGTGGGCATCCTGCCCCCTGGGTGAGGGTGGTAGTAGTGGTAGGCATCCTGCCCCCCTGGTTGAGGGTGGTAGTAGTGGTAGGCATCCTGCCCCCCTGGCTGAGGGTGGTAGTAGTGGTGGGCATCCTGCCCCCTGGCTGAGGGTGGTAGTAGTGGTAGGCATCCTGCCCCCCTGGCTGAGGGTGGTAGTAGTGGTGGGCATCCTGCCCCCTGGGTGAGGGTGGTAGTAGTGGTGGGCATCCTGCCCCCTGGCTAAGGGTGGTAGTAGTGGTGGGCATCCTGCCCCCCTGGGTGAGGGTGGTAGTAGTGGTAGGCATCCTGCCCCCCTGGGTGAGGGTGGTAGTAGTGGTGGGCATCCTGCCCCCCTGGCTAAGGGTGGTAGTAGTGGTGGGCATCCTGCCCCCCTGGGTGAGGGTGGTAGTAGTGGTAGGCATCCTGCCCCCCTGGTTGAGGGTGGTAGTAGTGGTAGGCATCCAGCCCCCCTGGCTAAGGGTGGTAGTAGTGGTAGGCATCCAGCCCCCCTGGCTAAGGGTGGTAGTAGTGGTGGGCATCCTGCCCCCTGGCTAAGGGTGGTAGTAGTGGTGGGCATCCTGCCCCCCTGGGTGAGGGTGGTAGTAGTGGTGGGCATCCTGCCCCCCTGGTTGAGGGTGGTTGTGGTGGTTGGCATCCAGCCCCCCTGGGTTGGGGTGGTGGCGCGCATTCAGGCCCCTGTGTGCATATGTGGCATTGGTGATGGGCATCCCGCCCCTATGGTGCTGCTGTTGCTGGTGTAAGTATATTCAGATTCCCCGTGTATGTGTGTGATGTGTCGTGTACGTGTTGTATGTGTTTTGTGGTTGGTGTCTGACTTACCTTCTGCGCCGTACGCGTCCGTGCCTGTTCCGGTAGTAGATGTAGAATATTGGTATGATCGGGACGAAGGGATTCATGGTTGGTTCGTGTCGTTCGTCCTTCTCGTTGCTTCGCGTCGTCCTCGTCGCTTGGCTTCGTCCTCGTCGCTTCGCGTCGTCCTCGTCGGTGCTGTGTTCGTCTCGTAGCCGTGGATCGTGTTGTGGCGCGATTCGGAGCTTATGTGCGCCTCTCCCGGATGCTTTGACGTGCCGTGCGTAGCGACGGGTTCGGCGCGCACGGAAAGCGCATCGCACTTCTGTCCGGCCGGACGGGGCTGCATTTTCCCTTCCGTGCGACTCGATTCGGCGTTTCCGGATTCGCCTCGGTCGGAGAACAGGACCTGGTTTGGGTGAGTACGGCTCGGCCGGGATTTTTGCTGTTGTGCGCATCGTACTTGCTCGTTCGGTGTGCTGTACGGATCGGTCG
>CAWUFW010029338.1:0-19297 GCA_963921515.1 Calotriton arnoldi | reverse complement strand
ACTCAAACAAATGCGAGACCTATTGCATTTTCAATGCTTGTTTTTAAAGGGTGTAAATCCGTTCAGAAGTTCATGAGAAATTCAAAAATAGAAAAATATCGATATCTGGTGACCGCGGTGGATCCGCGAACCCTCCTGAGCACAAGCTTGATTCTGATTGGCTGCCAACACTCCAAACCAAAAAGTGTTGGCAGCCATCTTGTGACTCGGGAGAACCGAGTCACAAGAAAAAAGGTTAAAACTGAAGAAAAGGGGGCAGGGTAGAAACACCCTGACCCCCTAGGCGTGCTCAGGGGGTCCCACAGGGACCCCAAGGGCCCAAAAAAGCATTGTTTTCTAGAAGCCCCCGGGTGGGCCAGGTCCAGGGGCAATGCAAAATTATCATGTGGGGTCCCGCAGCGGCCCCCGCAACCGCGGGGACTGCCACCTCCCCGGGGCTTTGTTATTAATGTGCGGGGGGCTTCAATTTAAATAAACAAGTGTGGGGGGGCTCCTGCCCCCCCCCACACTGCCCCGGGACCACCACCTCCCCGGGGCACACTGAAATTAAGGGCAGGGGGTGTTTCATCACTTCTCTTGCTTCTTCCTGCACCTCTGTTGCTTCTTTCTGCACTTCTTTTGCCTCTTTCTGCACCCCTGTTCCCTCTTTCTGTACCTCTCCTGTCAGTTTCTGCACCTCTCTTGCCTCTTTCTGCACCGGTGTTGCTTCTTTCTGCACCCCTGTTCCCTCTTTCTGTACCTCTCCTGCCTGTTTCTGCACCTCTCTTGCCTCTTTCTGTACATCTCTTGCCTCTTTCTGCACCTCTGTTGCTTCTTTCTGCACCCCTCTTGCCACTTTCTGTACCCCTGCTCCCTCTTTCTGCACGTCTCTTCCATCTTTATGCACTTCTCTTCCCTCTTTCTGCACCCCTCTTCTGTCTTTCTGTACCTCTTTTTCCGTTTTCTGCACCCCTATTCCCTCTTTCTGTACCTCTCCTGTCAGTTTCTGCACCTCTCTTGCCTCTTTCTGCACCGGTGTTGCGTCTTTCTGCACCCCTGTTCCCTCTTTCTGCACCTCACTTGCCTCTTTCTGCACCTCTCTGTAGGAGAGTAGGATCTGCTTCACATGGGTACCCCCACTTTTTGCTGATGCTTCACTGTTTTTCGACTTTAGTCTGGCTGGGGCCCTGCTAATCAGAACCCCAGCCTAGCTGCTTCCTCTCTAAAATGGTTTCCATGTGCCTTAAGCACATCTCTAATTGGAATCTGGAGTGCCCTTATAAGTCCCTAGTATATGGTATACTATGTACCCAGGGCATAGGTACCTCAGAGGCCTACCAGGGGCTGCAGCATGTATTGTGCCACCCCTGGAAGGCCATCCAAAATGACACCACAGGTCTGCTACTGCAGCCTGGGTAAGGTGGTGCATGCACCCCTTACTGTGATATAGGTTACCTATATCACTACATACATACACACATACAAACCTATAAGTCACTCCTATGGCAGGCCTTGTCAATCCTGAAGGCAGAGTGCTTGGTTCCTATGTGAGAGGGTGCCTCTGCATGAGCAGAGCCCCTCTGCAGCGTTCGGAGACCCTTCTCTGATGCTGTTTGTAGTGCAGCCTGACCATATACTCTTAAGCGCATTATAACCTCGCGTTAAATGCTAACTTTGGGATGGCTGCACGGAAACATGTCGTGTTTGGTGTCAAACATCTTGGAATACTACCCCCCGCCAGTTCTGGTGGCGGGGGTAGCATTCCACCCTTCTAGAGGGAGAGACATGTACACACCAGCCTGCCCGGTAACTTCTTTCCAAGCCCTGGCATCACAAAATGGATGCCGCTGCCACAGACACGGGTCTGGCCTCCTGCTGCTGACTGAAACTCCGGCAGGGGAGGCCTGGACAATAGGTTTCCTGTCCCAGGGAGGTATAACCACCTCCCCAGACAGGATAGGGTGTATTGGGGCTGGGCGGGAGCACTCTCTGGTGCTTTGAAGTCCTGCACTGGGGGCACATTTGGTGTCCCTGTGCATACCCCAGTTCAAACCGGCTCAGGGGCTTCCAGCCCCTGCTCTGGTGTGAAACTGGACAAAGGGATCGGGGTGTAACCACCCCTCTGCCCTGACCTCCCATAGGTGGGTCCCCAGAGTATGTCCAACCCCCTAACTTGGTAAAGTATGGGACCCCAGTCCTTAGGACTTTAGATTTACCTGGATGAAACTCTGACACAGAATCCTGGACCTTCGACGCTCTACTTTAAGATTAGAGGACTGAAGAACATCCCTTGGGGTCAAGGAGTGACTCCCCTGCTTGGCAGGCACCAACGAAGCAATTGTCCGGTCTGCATCGCTGAAGCTCCCGCCGGACGCTGAAGTCTTTGCATCACCATAGGTGGATTTCCAGACTTCCCCGAGGCTGCCCTGAGTCTCCAGCAAAGCTGAGGCCCATAGCTGTCGTGGGTAACGTGGAACCGTGACCCCTGGACACCAAGCACATTTGCAAGTGCATCCTCTTCCTGGGATTCCACGAAGTTGTGCTTTAGGCTCCAAGTAGCCCCCACTTCCAGCACCGACTGCCCCGAAGATCACTGGCCCCCACTCCACGAGTGTCCCGTGAGCCAGCTCCAAGTGCATCCACTTGAGGCTCCTTTGCAGTCGCTATTCCGTTGGCTAGTGGGCCCTCCCGAAGGCCAATCTTCTTCTAATTGAGCTTCCCTGGTTGCTCCAGGCTTGCCCTGACTTACCCTCGCTGGGTGAGTCCCTCAGACCTTGCTGGTCTGCATCAACGTCCTTCTCCTATTTCCAAGAGACTTGCCGTTGCCAAGGCTTGTTGGGTCCAATCCGGTCGCCGAAACCTCAGCAATCGACAAACGTCGTGGGACAGCTCGAATCCAGCTCCTGGTCATCGTCGATGCCTCCTGCACCTCGTGGCTGAAGAGTCAAGATGACTGTCAACCTACTTGAAGCACCCGACATCGGTGGGCATTCGCTCATCGCCGTCCTGGTCACTGGCTAGTGACCCAGACTCTGTCCCCTCTGCTTTCAGGTTCTTCAGATCTCTGATCCACCTTTGGATCCACCCGAACACTTTCGACTTGGTCGCCAGCAGCACTTTGCAGCAGATCGCCATTGTAAACGACGACGAAACCCGACCCCGAAAGACACCTATGCACCCGGCTTCCTGGGTGAGGTAACTCGAGTACTCCGGTGCTCCCGTGGGTATAGACTCTAGAACGACCTAGTTCTAAAGGGGTTTGCTCCAAGTCCTCCTCTAAGTGTCCCTTTTCTTTGAAATTCCAACCGCGACTTTCCCCATAGAAGTCAACGGCGATTCGCGGTTGTGTTCTAACACTGCACGCGTCCCCCGTGGGTCCCCTGTGTCACTACCTTGGGTGGTTCCTTGTGGTCCAAGCACTTCTACAGGCTCTAGGCCTTGTGTCTAGCTCAGTCATGGTTCTTATACCACTTTATTGGTATATGGTTTGGTACGCCCTAGGGCTCAAACGTGTATTTGTGCTATTACTGTTGATAACTAACTTATAACTTATGTACTTCGAACTCTAGCCTCATAAAGAGACTAGAGGGTGTGTTTAGCAATAAATACATATATTTTGAATATATACCTGGTGTGGTCCTCTTTCATTTGGTCACTCAAGAGATTATAGACTGGTAAAACAAGCTGCTTTACATTCCTTCAAGACTTAGCCTGAAGGCTGCTCTCCATAGCTACCACTAGGATAGCTTTCAATAAAGGTTGTCTTTAACCTATCTCCAATAAGGGGTTGTTTGGACTGGTGCAAGGTGCCCACTATAATTAGTGGACAGCATATACCAGGCCAACTTCTCACACTCTCTTGCCTCTTTCTGCACCTGTCTTGCCTCTTTCTGCATTTCACTTGCCTCTTTCTGCACTTCTCTTCCTTTTTTCTGCACTTTTCTTGTTTCTTTCTGCAACTCTCTAGTCTGTTTCATCACTTCTCTTGCTTCTTTCTACACCTCTGTTGCTTCTTTCAGCACTTCTCTTGCCTCTTTCTGCACTTCTCTTGCCTGTTTCTGCAACTCTGTTGCTTCTTTCTGCACCCCTCTTTCCTCTTTCTGTACCCCTCTTCCGTCTTTCTGTACCTCTCTTGCCTCTTTCTGCACCCCTGCTCCCTCTTTCTGCACCTCTGCTGCCAGTTTATGCACATCTCTTGCCTCTTTCTGCACCTGTGTTGCTTCTTTCTGCACCCCTGTTCCCTCTTTCTGTACCTCTCCTGCCTGTTTCTGCACCTCTGTTGCCTCTTTCTGTACTTCTCTTGCCTCTTTCTGCACCTCTGTTGCTTCTTTCTGCACCCCTCTTGCCACCTTCTGTACCCCTGCTCCCTCTTTCTGCACGTCTCTTCCCTCCTTCTGCACTTCTCTTCCTTTTTTTCTGCACCTTTCTTGCTTCTTTCTGTAACTGCATTGTCTGTTTCATCACTTCTCTTGCTTCTTTATGCACCTTTGTTGCTTCTTTCAGCTCTTCTCTTGCCTCTTTCTGCACTTCTTTTGCCTGTTTCTGCAACTCTCTTGTCTCTTTCATCACTTCTCTAGCTTCTTTCTGCACTCCTCTTGCCTCTTTCTGCACCTCCCTTGCCTCTTTCTGCACCCCTGTTCCCTCTTTCTGCACCTCTCTTGCCTGTTTCTGTACCTCTCTTGCCTGTTTCTGCACCTCTGGTGGTTCTTTCTGCACTTCTATTGCTTCTTTCTGCACATCTGTTGCTTCTTTCTGCACCCCTCTTGCCTCTTTCTGCACCCCTCTTGCCTCTTTCTGCACCCCTCTTACCTCTTTCTGCACCTCTTACCTCTTTCTGCACCCCTGTTCCCACTTTCTGCACCTCTCTTGCCTGTTTCTGTACCCCTCTTGCCTCTTTCTGCACCCCTCTTCCCTATTTCTGTACCTCTCTTGCCTCTGTCTGCCCCCCCTGTTCCATCTTTCTGCACCTTGTTTGCCTGTTTGTGCACCTTGTTTGCTTGTTTGTGCAACTTTCTTGCCTCTTTCTGCAGTTCTCCTGCCTCCTTCCGCACATCTGTTGCTTCTTTGTGCACTTTTCTTGCCTCTTTCTGCACCCATTTTGCTTCTTTCTGCACTTCTCTTGCTTCTTTCTGTACCTCTCTTGCTTCTTTCTGCACCCCCTTGCATCTTTCTGCACCCCTCTTCTCTCTTTCTGCACCACTCTTCCCTCTTTCTGCACCTCTCTTGCCTCTTTCTGCACTTCTCTTCCCTCTTTCTGCACCACTGTTATTTTTTTCTGCACTTCTCTTGCCTCTTTCTGCACCTTTGTTGCTTCTTACTGCACCCCTCTTTCCTCTTTCTGTACCCCTTCCCTCTTGCTGCACGTCTCGTCCCTCTTTCTGCACTTTTCTTGCCTCTTTCTGCACCCATTTTGCTTCTTTCTGTAATTCTCTTGCTTCTTTCTGTACCTCTCTTGCTTCTTTCTGCACCCCCTTGCATCTTTCTGCACCCCTCTTCTCTCTTTCTGCACCACTCTTCCCTCTTTCTGCACCCCTCTTCTCTCTTTCTGCACCACTCTCCCCTCTTTCTGTACCTCTCTTGCCTCTTTCTGTACCCCTGTTCCCTCTTTCTGAAGTACTCTTGCCTCTTTCTGCACCTCTGTTGCTTCTTTCTGCACCCCTCTGTGAGAAGTTGGCCTGGTATATGCTGTCCACTAATTATAGTGGGCACCTTGCACCAGTCCAAACAACCCCTTTTTGGAGATAGGTTAAAGACAACCTTTATTGAAAGCTATCCTAGTGGTAGCTATGGAGAGCAGCCTTCAGGCTAAGTCTTGAAGGAATGTAAAGCAGCTTGTTTTACCAGTCTATAATCTCTTGAGTGACCAAATGAAAGAGGACCACACCAGGTATATATTCAAAATATATGTATTTATTGCTAAACACACCCCTCTAGTCTCTTTATGAGGCTAGAGTTCGAAGTACATAAGTTATAAGTTAGTTATCAACAGTAATAGCACAAATACACGTTTGAGCCCTAGGGCGTACCAAACCATATACCAATAAAGTGGTATAAGAACCACGACTGAGCTAGACACAAGGCCTAGAGCCTGTAGAAGTGCTTGGACCACAAGGAACCACCCAAGGTAGTGACACAGGGGACCCACGGGGGACGCGTGCAGTGTTAGAACACAGCCGCGAATCGCCGTTGACTTCTATGGGGAAAGTTGCGGTTGGAATTTCAAAGAAAAGGGACACTTAGAGGAGGACTTGGAGCAAACCCCCTTAGAACTAGGTCGTTCTAGAGTCTATACCCACGGGAGCACCGGAGTACTCGAGTTACCTCACCCAGGGAAGCCGGGTGCATAGGTGTCTTTCCGGGTCGGGTTTCGTCGTCGTTTACAATGGCGATCTGCTGCAAAGTGCTGCTGGCGACCAAGTCGAAAGTGTTCGGGTGGATCCAAAGGTGGATCGGAGATCTGAAGAACCTGAAAGCAGAGGGGACAGAGTCTGGGTCACTAGCCAGTGACCAGGACGGCGATGAGCGAATGCCCACCGATGTCGGGTGCTTCAGGTAGGTTGATGGTCATCTTGACTCTTCAGCCACGAGGTCCAGGAGGTGTCGACGATGACCAGGAGCTGGATTCAAGCTATCCCATGACGTCTGTTGATTGCTGAGGTGTCGGCGACCGGATTGGACCCAACAAGCCTTGGTAACGGCAAGTCTCTTGGAAATAGGAGAAGGACGTTGATGCAGACCAGCAAGGCCTGAGGGACTCACCCAGCAAGGGTAAGTCAGGGCAAGCCTGGAGCAACCAGGGAAGCACAATTAGAAGAAGATTGGCCTTCGGGAGGGCCCACTAGCCAACGGACTAGAGACCGCAAAGGAGCCTCGAGTGGACACACTTGGAGCTGGCTCACGGGACACTCGTGGATTGGGGGCCAGTGATCTTCGGTGCAGTCGGTGCTGGAGGCGGGTGCTACTCAAAGCCCAAAGCACAACTTCGTGGAAGCTCAGGAAGAGGATGCACTTGCAAATGTGCTCGGTATCCAGGGGTCACGGTTCCACGTTACCCACGACAACTACGGGCCTCAGCTTTGCTGGGGACTCAGGGCAACCTCAGCGAAATCTGGAAGTCCACCTCTGGTGATGCAAAGACTTCGGCGTCCGGCGGGAGCTTCAGCGATGCAGACCGGACAATTGCTTCTTTGGTGCCTGCCAAGCATGGGAGTCACTCCTTGACCTCAAGGGAGATTCTTCAGTCCTCTAATCTTAAAGTAGAGCGTCGAAGATCCAGGATTCTGTGTCAGAGTTTCGTCCAAGTAAATCTAAAGTCCTAAGGACTGGGGTCCCATACTTATACCAAGTTAGGGGGTTGGACATACTCTGGGGACCCACCTATGGGAGGGTCAGGGCAGAGGGGTGGTTACACCCCTTTCCCTTTGTCCAGTTTCACGCCAGAGCAGGGGCTGGAAGCCCCTGAGCCGGTTTGAACTGGGGTATGCACAGGGACACCAAATGTGCCCCCAGTGCAGGACTTCAAAGCACCAGAGAGTGCTCCCGCCCAGCCCCAATACACACTATCCTGTCTGGGGAGGTGGTTACACCTCCCTGGGACAGGAAACCTATTGTCCAGGCCTCCCCTGCCGGAGTTTGTCAACAGCAGGAGGCCAGACCCGTGTCTGTGGCAGCGGCATCCATTTTGTGATGCCAGGGCTTGGAAAGAAGTTACCGGGCAGGCTGGTGTGTACATGTCTCTCCCTCTAGAAGGGTGGGATGCTACCCCCGCTGCCAGAACTGGCGGGGGGGGGTAGTATTCCAAGATGTTTGACACCAAACACGACAAGTTTCCGTGCAGCCATCCCAAAGTTAGCATTTAACGCGAGGTTATAATGCGCTTAAGAGTATATGGTCAGGCTGCACTACAAACAGCATCAGAGAAGGGTCTCCGAACGCTGCAGAGGGGCTCTGCTAATGCAGAGGCACCCTCTCACATAGGAACCAAGCACTCTTCCTTCAGGATTGCCAAGGCCTGCCATAGGAGTGACTTATAGGTTTGTATGTGTGTATGTATGTAGTGATATAGGTAACCTATATCACAGTAAGGGGTGCATGCACCACCTTACCCAGGCTGCAGTAAGAGACCTGTGGTGTCATTTTGGATGGCCTTCCAGGGGTGGCACAATACATGCTGCAGCCCCTGGTAGGCCTCTGAGGTACCTATGCCCTGGGTACATAGTATACCATATACTAGGGACTTATAAGGGCACTCCAGATTCCAATTAGAGATGTGCTTAAGGCACATGGAATCCATTTTAGAGAGGAAGCAGCTAGGCTGGGGTTCTGATTAGCAGGGCCCCAGACAGACTAAAGTCGAAAAACAGTGAAGCATCAGCAAAAAGTGGGGGTACCCATGTGAAGCAGATCCTACTCTCCTACAGCAACCCCCCAAGCGTAGGGACAGTAAACTAACCTTGCCCAGTTAAGTCTTCATGTTCTAAGTGGAAGTACCTAGAGAGTCCATCTGCATTGGCATGGTTACTCCCAGGTCTATGTTCCACTGTGAAGTCCATCCCCTGTAGGGAAATGGACCACCTAAGCAGTTTGGGGTTTTCACCCTTCATTTGTTTTAGCCATAAGAGGGGCTTATGGTCTGTTTGAACAAGGAAGTGGGTACCAAACAAGTATGGCCTCAACTTCTTCAGAGCCCAGACCACAGCAAAGGCCTCCCTCTCAATGGCTGACCAACGTTTCTCTCTAGGGGTCAGCCTTCTGCTAATAAAAGCTACTGGCTGATCCTGACCTTCATCATTCAATTGTGACAGTACAGCCCCTACCCCCAATTCAGATGCACCTGTTTGGACAATGAACTTCTTGGAGTAATCAGGACTCTGTAGAATGGGAGCAGTGCACATGGACTGCTTTAGGTCATCAAATGCCTTTTGACAGCTAACTGTCCACTGAACCTTTTGGGCATTTTCTTGGAAGTTAAGTCATTCAGGGGTGTCACTATTGATCCATACCCTTGACAAATCTCCTATAGTACCCAGTCAGGCCTAAAAAGGCTCTCACCTGAGTCTGGGTAGTGGGAGCAGTCCAGTCCATGATTGTGAGAAGTTGGCCTGGTATATGCTGTTCACTAATTAAAGTGGACACCTTGCACCAGAACAATTCGACTCTTATGGTAGATAGGTTTAAGACAACCTTTATAGAAAGCTATCCTAGTGGTAGCTGTGGAGAGCAGCCTTCAGGCTAAGTCTTGAAGGAATGTAAAGCAGCTTGTTTTACCACACAATCTCTTGAATCACCAAATGAAAAGACACCACACAGGTATATATATCAAATATATATGTATTTATTAATAAACACTCTCTACTAATCTCTTTATGAGATTAGAAGTCAGGAACATATGTACAAATCAAATGTTATCAAAATAAGTTTAGCACAATCGAATATCACAATCTTAGTTTGCCTAGACCTAGGTCTAGGGCATCTAGAATCGAGGGACCCCCAAGAACCACCCCAGGTAGTTGTAGGAGACCCACAGGGGACGGACGCGGTGTCCTGGCACCGGTGCGAGTCCTGTACGAGTCTATGCGAACAGACGCGATTGAGATTTCAATGTTAAAGGTCCCTTGCGTGTTCGAGGCGAACACACCGATCGGTCCTTGTACGAGTCGAAGGACGCGGTTACAGATAGAGTTGCAAGGGAGATGGACGCGCTGTGTCTAACACAGACGCGAACCTTGTGCGAGTCAGTGCAATGGAGATCTCAATGTTACAGGCCCCTTGTGTGTTCGAGGCGAACACCGATCGGACTCAGTACGAGTCGAAGGACACAGTTCTAGGTAGTGTTACAAAGGAGATGGACGCGGTGTGTCTAACACAGACGCGAACCCTGTACGAGTCAGCGCAATTGTCGCACTTAGAAAAGGAGAGTTTTAGGACACTTCTAGGGAAGCTACAAGCAAGTCACTTACAGGGTAAGTAGTTCTAGGGCCCACACCCACAGGAGCACCGTAGTGCTGAAGTTACCTCACCCAGGGGAGCCGGGTGCATAGGTGTTCTTTGGTGTCGGGTCGCGGCGTCGTTTTCAATGGGAGCCAGTGAAGACTTGCTGCTTGCGGCGACAGGAGAAGTGTCCGGAGGAATCCAAGCCTGGATTCAGAAGATGGAAGACCTGAAAGCAGAGGGGACAGTGTTCAAAGTCACTTGGCAGTGACTCGGGGCAAGGAAGATGGATGCCCACCGTCGTCGCAAGATTCAGGTCGTTCGCGGGTGCCTTGACTCTTCAGCCACGAGGTCCAGGAGGTGTCGACGACGACCAGGAGCTGGATTCGACGTGTCCCACAATGTCTGCAACTTACTGCGGTGTCGGCGACTCGATCGGAGCCAACAAGCCTTGGTAACAGCAAGTCTCGGGGAAAGTGTGAAGAGGCAATGGCGCAGACCAGCAAGGTCTGGGGGACTCACCCAGCGAGGGTAAGTCAGGGCAGGCCTGGAGCAACCAGGGGAGCCCTTTGGTTTCTTTAGAAAGTCTTCTGGGGACCCACAAGCCGGCTGGCAAGGGATCGCAAAGACGCCTCGGGAGGATTCGCTCACAGGGGCCCACGGTCACTCGGGACGTGGTAGGCCTCTGATCTTCGGAGGGATTCCTGCTGGAGGCTAGGACCACACGTGGTCCAAAGCACAAGTTTGTGGAACGTTGTGAAGGGGTTGCACTCGACAATAGTGCATGGTACCCTCGTCACTCTTGGGGTCCACTGGCCTCAGCTTCGCTGGGGACTCACGATGGCCTTTGAGAAGTCAGGAAATCTACTTCTTGGGCTGCAGGGACTTCGGACTCCGGCGGGAGCGGCGTAGTTTGCGACCGTCGTTTGTAGTTTTTGGTGCCTGCCAAGCAGGGGAGTCACTCCTTGACTCCAAGGGAGATTCTTCAGTCTTCCAAAGGTAGTGGAACGTCGAAGGTCCGGGATTCTTCTTCAGAGCGTCGTCCAGGGAAATCTAGGGTGCAATGCACAGGTTCCCCCTCTTATACTAAAAGAAAGGGAGGGACTAGCTCTATGACCCTACCTATGGGAGGGTCAGGGGAGTGGGTGGCTACACCCACTTCCCTTTGTCCAGTTTCACGCCAGAGCAGGGGCAGGTAGCCCCTGAGCCGGTTTGAACTGGGGTATGCACAGAGGAGCCTTCTGCTCCCCCAGTGCAGGACTTCAAAGCACTCTAAGAGTGCACCCACCCAGCCCCAATACACTAAACCCTGTCTGGAAGGTGGTCACACCCCCTTGGGACAGGATATCTATTGTTGGGCTTCCTCCACTGCGAGTGTTGGTCATCAGCAGGAGGGCAGCCCAGTGTCTGTGACTGGTGGCATCCATTTTGTGATGCCAGGGCTCTGCAGGATTCTACCGCGTTTCCACAGTAGGTACATGTCTATCCCTCTAGAAGGGTGGAATGCTACCCCCGCCGCCAGGACTGGCGGGGGGTAGTATTCCAAGATGTTTGACACCAAACACGACATGTTTCGATGCAGCCATTCCAAAGTTAGCATTTTACCGCGAGGATATAATGCACTTAAAAGTATATGGTTTAACCGCATCCACAAACAGCACCAGAGAATGGACTCTGAGAGCTGCAGAGGGGCCCTGCTCAGGCAGAGGCACCCCCTCACATAGAAGCCAAGCACCCTGCCCTCAGGATTGATAGGGCCTGCCTTAGGGGTGACTGATAGGTTTATATGTGTGTGTAGGAGAGATATAGGGGACCTATATCTCAGTGAGGGGTGCTAGCACTTCCTCACCCAGGCTGCAGTAGCAGGCCTGTGGTGTCAGATTTAGTCTGCTTCCCAGGGGTGGCATAATACATGCTGCAGCCCCTGGTAGGCCTGTGAAGTACCTATGCCCTTAGCACCTAAGGTACCATATACTAGGGACTCATAAGGAACCACAGCATCCAATCACTAGTGCACCTAGAGTGCACTCCAAGTCGTTTAGAGAGAACAGAGAGGCTGGGGCCCTGATTAGCAGGGACCCAGCCAGACTATAGCCAGAAACCAGTGTAAACATCAGAAAAAAAGTGGGGGCAACATAAGAGGCAGATCCTACTCTCCTACACAACCCCCCCAAACGCAGGGACACTAAACTAACCTTGACCAGTTGAGTCTTCGTGTTCAAAGTGGAAATACCTTGAGAGTCCATCTGCATTGGCATGTTGGGTCCCAGGTCTATGTTCCACTGTATAGTCCATCCCCTGTAGGGAAATGGACCACCTCAAAAGTTTTGGGTTTTCACCTTTCATCTGTTTAAGCCATAGGAGGGGCTTGTGGTCAGTCTGAACTATGAAGTGAGTGCCAAACAAGTATGGCCTCAGCTTCTTCAGGGCCCACACCACAGCAAAGGCCTCCCTCTCTATAGCTGACCAACGTTTCTCTCTAGGGGTCAGCCTTCTGCTAATAAAAGCTACTGGCTGGTCTTGACCTTCATCATTCAGTTGAGACAGTACAGCTCCCACACCCAGCTCAGAAGCATCTGTTTGGACAATGAACTTTTTGGTGTAGTCTGGACTCTGTAAGATGGGGGCAGTGCACATGGCCTGCTTTAGGTCTTCAAATGCCTTTTGACAGCTAGCTGTCCACTGAACCTTTTTTGGCATTTTCTTTGAGGTCAGATCATTCAAGGGGGTCACTATAGATCCATATCCCTTGACAAACCTCCTATAGTACCCAGTCAGGCCTAAGAAGGCTCTCACCTGTGTCTGGGTGGTTGGAGCAACCCATTCCATTATGGTTTGGATTTTGCTCTGTAAAGGCTGAACCTG
Source organism: Calotriton arnoldi (assembly GCA_963921515.1). Lineage (NCBI taxonomy): Eukaryota > Metazoa > Chordata > Amphibia > Caudata > Salamandridae > Calotriton > Calotriton arnoldi. The sequence continues at coordinate 6,523 of CAWUFW010029338.1, read as the reverse complement.
GCCTCCACCCACAAGGTGGCCCAGGTATACAACCTGACTCTGCCCTATCTGGCACTTAGTGGCCTTGATAGTGAGGCCTGCTTTCTGCAGGGCCTCCAAAACATTCCTGAGGTGGACCAGGTGATCCTGCCAGGAGGAACTAAAGACAGCAATATCATCTAGATAAGCTGAGCAATAAGTTTCCATCCCTGTCAGAACTTTATTCACCAACCTCTGAAAAGTGGCAGGTGCATTTTTCAATCCAAAGGGCATCACCACGAAGTGGTAGTGCCCACCAGGGGTCGAAAATGCTGTTTTGGCTTTTGCATCATCAGCTAACCTGATCTGCCAGTAGCCAGCTGTCAGGTCAAACGTGCTTAGATACTTGGCTGAGGCCAAAGTATCAATCAGCTCATCTGCCCTTGGTATGGGATAGGCATCAGTCCTAGTGACTGCATTGAGGCCTCTGTAGTCTACACAAAACCTCATTTCTTTCTTACCACCCTGGGTATGAGGCTTGGGTACCAGGACTACTGGGCTAGCCCAAGGGCTATCTGAAGGCTCAATTACACCTAGCTCCAACATTTTCTGGACTTCAGTCCTGATACAGTCCCTGACATGGTCAGGTTGCCTGTAGATTTTATTCTTGACAGGCAGACTGTCTCCAGTGTCCACCTCATGGGTGCACCAGGAAGTCTGACTAGGGGTCAGGCTAAACATATGTCTATACTGTTGCAGAACTTGTCTGCACTCAGTTTGCTGATGGTCAGTGAGGCTGCTTGCCAAAGCAACACCATCTACTGACCCATCATCAGGGTTCTGAGAGAGCAGGTCAGGGAGAGGGTCACTCTCCTCCTCCTGGTCCTCATCAGTTGCCATGAGCAAGCCCATGTCAGCCCTGTCAACATATGGCTTTAATCTGTTGACATGGAGCACCCTCAGGGGGCTCCTGGGAGTTCCAAGATTCACCAGATAGGTGACTTCTCCCTTCTGTTCAACTATTGTATGGGGGCCACTCCACTTGTCCTGGAGGGCTGCTGGGGCCACAGGCTCCAATACCCACACCTTCTGTCCTGGCTGGTATACAGTCAGTACAGCCTTTGGTCATGCCAAGCTTTTTGTAATTCTTGGCTGGCCTCCAGGTTTTTGGTTGCCTTTTTCATGTACTCAGCCATCCGGGAGCGGAGACCAAGTACATAGTCCATCACATCTTGTTTGGGGGCTTGAGAGGTAACTCCCAGCCCTCTTTTACCAAACACAATGGACCTCTCACAGGATGCCCAAACAGAAGCTCAAATGGGCTGTAACCAACCCCCTTCTGTGGAACCTCTCTGTATGCAAACAACAGGCAAGGAAGAAGAAGGTCCCATTTCCGCCTAAGCTTCTCTGGGAGTCCTTTAATCATTCCTTTCAAGGTTTTGTTGAAGCGTTCAACTAAACCATTGCATTGTGGGTGATAGGGGGTGGTGAACTTATAAGTCACACCACACTCCTTCCACATTGCTTTCAGATATCCTGACATGAAGTTGGTACCTCTGTCAGAAATGACCTCCTTTGGAAAACCCACTCTGGAGAAAACTCCAATGAGGGCTCTTGCCACCACAGGGGCTGTGGTGGTCCTCAGGGGAATTGCTTCTGGGTACCTGGTGGCATGATCCACTACCACCAGGATAAACCTGTGCCCAGATGCAGTTTGAGGGTCAAGGGGACCAACAATGTCAATCCCTACCCTTTCAAAGGGTACCCCCACCACAGGTAGTGGTATCAGGGGGGCCTTTGTTGTGCCACCTGCCTTACCACTGGCTTGGCATGTGACACAGGAGCGACAAAACTCCTTTGTGTCCTCTGACATATGTGGCCAATGAAAATGTGGAACAAGCCTGTCCCAGGTCTTGTTTTGGCCCAAGTGTCCTGCTAAAGGGATGTCATGTGCTAGGGTCAAGAGGAACCCCTAAACTTCTGAGGTATTACCATCCTCCTGGTGGCTCCAGGGGCTGGATCTCTACCCTCAGAATATAGGAGTCCCTCATCCCAATAAACTTTATGGGACCCACTAGCACTCCCAGCAGCCTCAGCAGCAGCCTGCTGTCTGAGGGGTTCAAGAGAGGGGCAGCACTGTTGCTCCTTACTCAGATCTTCCCTAGAAGGGCCCCCTGCCCCCAAGAACTCAACCTGATCAGGCTCAAGTCCCTCTGGGGCAGTTCCTTCTTCAGGATCTGCTTCACCTCCCTCTGGGGGTGAATCTGTGATCTGAGACAGAGGGGAAGGCACTGCCTTTACCCTACTGCTCCTCCTCTTGGGAAGCATCTGGTCCATTGTTCCAGGATCCAGAGCTGGTTCAGTGTTATGCATTCTTGCTTGTGACCTGGTCACAGCAAATACCTCTGCAGGGATGCCCAACATCTCAGCATGAGTCCATAACTCTACTTCAGACCAGGCTGAAGTCTCTAGATCATTGCCCAATAGACATTCGACAGGGAGGTCTGCACTGACTACAACCTTCTTGAGGCCAGTTACCCCTCCCCAGGAGAAATTCACAACTGCCAGACTATGGTTGGTCCTGACATTGCTTGCATTGGTCACCTGGTACATTTCGCCCAGGATGATCTGTCCAGGGTCCACAAGATCCTCTGCCACCATGGTGACACTAGCACCTGTGTCCCTAAATGCCAAAGCCTGTTTGCCATTTATTACAGGCTGCTGTTTGTATTTGCCCAGATTACTGGGGCTTACTAGGAAGGACATATTAAGGTCTCCCTCACAAATCAGCATTGCCTGAGTGGGCACTCTGACTAGGTCAGAGTCCACTTCAGAACCCAGGGTCAACCCTACTACACCCTTATTCTGAGTACCACCTCCACCAGTAGCTGAGCTAGGGGGAACAGTTGCCTTAGGGGCAGGAGTGGTGGTGGTTTGGTCTTTGGACTTGTTACAATCAGAAGTCCAGTGCCCTTTCTGTTTACAGAATTTGCACCAGGGCTTCTTTTGGCCTTTTCCCTTGTTGGATTGTGACTCCCCACCAGATGCAGATTTTTGGGGCCCTTGTGAAGACTTCTGGTCTTTTGACTTATCCCCACCTTTCTCAGAGCCCTTAGGATCTTGCTTCTTGGTGTCACCCCCTTGGTTCTGGGGTTTCTGCCTCACCCTGGTTCTGACCCATTTGTCTGCCTTCTTTCCCAATTCTTGGGGAGAGGTCAGATCTGAGTCCACCAGGTATTGATGCAACAACTGGTTCTGGCAATTATTAAGGATCTGTTCTCTCATCATCAGATTATACAATCCCTTGAAATCAGTAACCCTACTGCCAACCAGCCAACCCTCCAGAGCCTTGGTTGCACAATCTACAAAGTCAGTCCAGTCCTGAGTCTGTGCCTTCTGGGTGTCTCTGAACTTCAACCTGTACTGCTCAGTGGTTAAGCCAAACCCATCTATCAGTGCACTCTTCAGGACTTCATAATCATCAGCATCCTCTTCTCTAACAGTGAGGAGCTTGTCTCTACCTTTGTCTGAAAAGGAGAGCCACAAGATTGCTGCCCACTGCTTTTGGGGGACCTGCTGTACTCTACAGGCCCTCTCCATAGCAGTTATCCACTTGTGGATATCATCCCCACTCTGGTAGGGAGGAACAACCTTGCTCAGGTTCCTATGGTCTGGAATAGATTCTCTGCCTCTAGGGACACTGTTGCTGCCACCAAGGGGTTCTAACCCCTCTCTTCTAGAAGCTCTCTGGATCTCCAGGGCTTCTCTATCCAGTGCCAACTGCTTGGTTCTGAGGGCAACTCTTGCTTCCTCATACTGCAGCAGTTTGCACATTCTTTCAGAGGAGGTCTCTCTTATGGGAAAGTATGAGTTCCTCTGGTGGACAAATTCTCTGCCAGAGTGATAAGAGTGGTCAGATTCCCTGGAAGGGGACCTATGCCTCTCCTCCACTCTGTCAGCTCTCTTAGGGAGAATTCCTCTGTCCTTTTCAGGCCCCTTGAGGCCTGGCCCTTCAATCACAGAGTCTTGGTCATTCTGATTTTCATCATCTGACCCAGATACTGTAATTGACCCACCCCCTGATTCAGACCCATTAGCTCCTAGAGCCAATCTAAGATCATCTGCTGTCAGCAGATCTATCAGGTGTAGTGTGGAGGGACTCTGTCCTAGCTTCAGGTGTCTTTCAACACACATGGCTCTCAAGTCAGAGAAAGCCATGTCCTTATACTGAGGCTGAGTGGATCCACTGGTTCCACCCTTTAAGGACATTCTAGTGTTGTGCAGTGTTGTACTACCTACACTAGTTTGTGGCCTACTGATACTAGCTTGAGCTGTAGAAAGGGTGTGCTATCCCTTGGCACACAGCTCTAAGTTCAGTAGAACTTATTGATACTAACCTTGACTTTATATGTACCTTGAGTACCTATAGTGGTTTTCAGTTAGTAATTCAAATAGAGATTTTCTGGTAAAACAATAGCAAGCTGGAATCCCACACGCTGCCCACCAATGTGAGAAGTTGGCCTGGTATATGCTGTTCACTAATTAAAGTGGACACCTTGCACCAGAACAATTCGACTCTTATGGTAGATAGGTTTAAGACAACCTTTATAGAAAGCTATCCTAGTGGTAGCTGTGGAGAGCAGCCTTCAGGCTAAGTCTTGAAGGAATGTAAAGCAGCTTGTTTTACCACACAATCTCTTGAATCACCAAATGAAAAGACACCACACAGGTATATATATCAAATATATATGTATTTATTAATAAACACTCTCTACTAATCTCTTTATGAGATTAGAAGTCAGGAACATATGTACAAATCAAATGTTATCAAAATAAGTTTAGCACAATCGAATATCACAATCTTAGTTTGCCTAGACCTAGGTCTAGGGCATCTAGAATCGAGGGACCCCCAAGAACCACCCCAGGTAGTTGTAGGAGACCCACAGGGGACGGACGCGGTGTCCTGGCACCGGTGCGAGTCCTGTACGAGTCTATGCGAACAGACGCGATTGAGATTTCAATGTTAAAGGTCCCTTGCGTGTTCGAGGCGAACACACCGATCGGTCCTTGTACGAGTCGAAGGACGCGGTTACAGATAGAGTTGCAAGGGAGATGGACGCGCTGTGTCTAACACAGACGCGAACCTTGTGCGAGTCAGTGCAATGGAGATCTCAATGTTACAGGCCCCTTGTGTGTTCGAGGCGAACACCGATCGGACTCAGTACGAGTCGAAGGACACAGTTCTAGGTAGTGTTACAAAGGAGATGGACGCGGTGTGTCTAACACAGACGCGAACCCTGTACGAGTCAGCGCAATTGTCGCACTTAGAAAAGGAGAGTTTTAGGACACTTCTAGGGAAGCTACAAGCAAGTCACTTACAGGGTAAGTAGTTCTAGGGCCCACACCCACAGGAGCACCGTAGTGCTGAAGTTACCTCACCCAGGGGAGCCGGGTGCATAGGTGTTCTTTGGTGTCGGGTCGCGGCGTCGTTTTCAATGGGAGCCAGTGAAGACTTGCTGCTTGCGGCGACAGGAGAAGTGTCCGGAGGAATCCAAGCCTGGATTCAGAAGATGGAAGACCTGAAAGCAGAGGGGACAGTGTTCAAAGTCACTTGGCAGTGACTCGGGGCAAGGAAGATGGATGCCCACCGTCGTCGCAAGATTCAGGTCGTTCGCGGGTGCCTTGACTCTTCAGCCACGAGGTCCAGGAGGTGTCGACGATGACCAGGAGCTGGATTCGGCGTGTCCCACGATGTCTGCAGCTTACTGCGGTGTCGGCGACTCGATCGGAGCCAACAAGCCTTGGTAACAGCAAGTCTCGGGGAAAGTGTGAAGAGGCAATGGCGCAGACCAGCAAGGTCTGGGGGACTCACCCAGTGAGGGTAAGTCAGGGCAGGCCTGGAGCAACCAGGGGAGCCCTTTGGTTTCTTTAGAAAGTCTTCTGGGGACCCACAAGCCGGCTGGCAAGGGATCGCAAAGACGCCTCGGGAGGATTCGCTCACAGGGGCCCACGGTCACTCGGGACGTGGTAGGCCTCTGATCTTCGGAGGGATTCCTGCTGGAGGCTAGGACCACACGTGGTCCAAAGCACAAGTTCGTGGAACGTTGTGAAGGGGTTGCACTCGACAATAGTGCACGGTACCCAGGGGTCGCGGTTCCTCGTCACTCTTGGGGTCCACTGGCCTCAGCTTCGCTGGGGACTCACGATGGCCTTTGAGAAGTCAGGAAATCCACTTCTTGGGCTGCAGGGACTTCGGACTCTGGCGGGAGCGGCGTAGTTTGCGACCGTCGTTTGTAGTTTTTGGTGCCTGCCAAGCAGGGGAGTCACTCCTTGACTCCAAGGGAGATTCTTCAGTCTTCCAAAGGTAGTGGAACGTCGAAGGTCCGGGATTCTTCTTCAGAGCGTCGTCCAGGGAAATCTAGGGTGCAATGCACAGGTTCCCCCTCTTATACTAAAAGAAAGGGAGGGACTAGCTCTATGACCCTACCTATGGGAGGGTCAGGGGAGTGGGTGGCTACACCCACTTCCCTTTGTCCAGTTTCGCGCCAGAGCAGGGGCAGGTAGC
>CAWUFW010029337.1:0-19299 GCA_963921515.1 Calotriton arnoldi | reverse complement strand
AAATTTAAAAAAAAAAAAAACTTAGCGAGATGCAAATTAGACAACATATCATGTCTAATGAGATGTACCTGTACCTCCCGGTGAGCAGTGTTCATACCGCATGGTGCCACATTTAACCACTGCATTGATGGTTGCTCATGCATTGGGGCATCTGTGTCTCGCCGTGTCACTGCCCAGAATCTCCTCTGCAATGGGGTGAGCAGGGAGAGGATTTTCCAGTTCAGCACATGGACTACCTTGGGATATCTAAGGCCTTCCGCGAGGGCCAACATAGATGGTACAACCAGTGTTTATGGATGTCCCAGCCCTTTTGAATGCTGACCCCTTCAATGCTGAACTTCCTGGCAATGTCCAAATATGCTTTGACAAACAGCTGCTGGTTGGGTTTCTCACAAAAAGCTGAAGGAAATTTACATTTCCTTACACATCAATTTTGGGGCCCACTCTGCATGTTCCTCAGCCATGTTTCCACGCCACGAATTTCATTTGTTCGTTCAATTATTTGAGAATATTTGCCCCGATTTTATGTTTGCATGTTGATGTTTTGTTTTGTGTGGCTGGGACGCTTATGTTGTGACACTGATTGTGTCCTCTCTGATCTTACATGCCTTGTTTCATGTGCCACTTCTTTCTTTCATTTGTCATTGTTGCTGGTCATTGAATCAATTATTGTTTATGCAATTCAGTTACCGTTTCAGTGAGAGGCCTCAGTTCGTGTGTGATGGAAGGCTATAATTTTGAGCATTTTTTGCTGTAGTAGGGCTTGAGACATTTGTGAATGGTGCTTCCTCCAGGCTCATTTATAAATTTGTATGAATTTTAATAGATTTGCATTGCCCTCCTAATGCCCCTCCTGCAGTTCCCCCCTAGCCATACAGATTTTCTAAAGTAGCGTTTCCAATTATTGAGTCCACCCTCTTTGAAATGTCCACCTTCACACTATTGTAATAAGTTTTCAACATCAGAATATTACGCTGATGAGGTGGATAATTCACCATCAGAAATCTGGTCAGAATAGAGAATAAAGTTTGAAAATTTCAAAAATTTCCAATTAACGTATGTGCTGGTGTAGACACTAGTGATGTGTACTAGTCTTCATTGTCGAAAGATGCTTTGCGAATGTGGCTCACACTTCTATATTCTGACACAACCAGCCCAACATTTCATGATTACACCATGACACCCTTCTGTTCCGGCTGGCCCTAGAATGTTCCCTGCAGAATACATTCATAACACTTTTATACACAACCACCCTAGTCAAAATGCACGACATTCAAGGAATGACAATCAGGTGACCTGACAGCATACCTCCGAGACCATAGTAAAACAACATAATCACCAATGTGTCTCAATCTCAAATGTGCCAAGAAGACGTGGGTAATCTAGGAAATTAATAGGGTTAGCTGAGCCCGAGCCGAGTTAGCGGTTTTACTTGATCCTCAGAGTGAAAGCACGCCACAAGCCATTGAAATATCTGGCTTGAAAATCGCGCAACAAATATTAAATTATGGAAAATACTCTTTGTAGCTAATGTACTTTTTTATGTGGTCTCATAAGATTTTTCACCTTTTTATGGACTGGTTTTTACTGATATTAGGACTCTAAGATTTTTGAAAAGGTAATTCAGCTTCCCGGTGCATGTGCTCTGCCCCTGAAAGCATGATGTGATATAAGTTACACTCAATCGACGCATTTAATTTTCCACCAAGACCATGGTAGGTTGGTGCAGGGTATAAAACCAGTGGCATAAAAATTGCATTTAATATGTGGGTTGCAATGTGTATTTACCCCACCCACATATGTGACAAAAATGTTTGGCACCAGTCATGTGAGTGTGTCCTGGCTGGCTGCAATATTGAAAACACTCCAATAGTTCAAGACATGCAAAGTGCTCTGTCATGTAGGATACATGTTTTATACGTTAAATATTTCACATTGAGGGTGCCCTGCAAGTTCACAGTGCTGGGCGCTGCATGTATAAAAGTTGGATATGCTAAAAAGTAAAGACAAGTATGCCCCCACACAGAGAAAAGTTGTCAAAAGCAAATTGTCAACATGTATGTAAAATTACGGGGCATATTAGCAAGACCCACGTTAAAATTATCGCCGTTTTAGCGGCAGGAAACTGCCGCTAAAACGGCGATAATGGGCTTGCTAATATGCGTTATAGAATTCCAATAGAAGCCCAGGTTAGATGTGCAGGACGTCTAACCTGGGCTTCTATTGGAATTCCATAACGCATATTAGCAAGCCCATTATCGCCGTTTTAGCGGCAGTTTCCTGCCGCTAATCCGGCGATAATTTTAACGTGGGTCTTGCTAATATGCCCCAAGATTTTCCTCTGAGAAGACCAAATACCTGTTCTATAGTTTGGCGAACCGGGAGAACTGATGTAAATGCAACTTATCTTCCCTGCCCATGTCCACTAATGAAACATGGTGGACAAGTGTAGGAAAAATTAATAATGGCCCCATATGCAGGGAGAAAACTCTCTATGAGTTAGTGGCATTTCTTATTCGTAGTGAGAAAACAAACTGTGGGAGTTAATTTATTTTAATGCAAAAATATTTGCTGAGCCGGCGCTTTAAACAAGTCACATGAGCGGCAAACCTTCAGTGTTGTTAAGTGAGTCACCACAGCCGCAGATACCTTCACAGTACAGAGATAGCAGGCAAGCAGACAAGGAGTTCTCAATTCGGTGGATCGTCCACCGGCACTGTGGGAGACCATCTGGGCATCCACCAGTGTCTAAATGACCCCCAATATTGTGAATAAAAGCCTATTTTTATAGTTCAGCACGGAAGCCTGGTGGATGCTTTTTTCACATTTTGTTAAAAATCTAATTAAACGATGAAACTGATTTTTGGTACCTGGAGTGGCAAACTAGCTCTTAAATTTGTACTCTGTGTGGCATGAGAGCCAAACAGAAACATTCTAATTATTTGTGAAGTGCTGACCTTCTAGATAACAATAAAGCCATTTTGAGAGCCAGGAAGTCTGTTGTAACGCAAACAATGACCACTTAGCTGGTGGTGGTCATTTAAAAGGAGAAAGAACAGATAGTATCAAAAAGAACTTCAGCATAATAATTATTTTTCACTTAAAATTCTGAAATGAGAACTCAAGAGAGAAAATTGTTTTCATACTGAGAAAATTGTTTTCATACTGAGAGGTCCCTCAGACATATGCGTGTGCTCACAACAGAAGGGGGAATCTGTTCCAATTAAGCGAATATTAGGGGTTCTTTCATTTCAACATGGATGCATGTGCGAGGGGAGCCTGACAAGCTGTTTTAAATGAGTGACTCCAGTAAGGCTTCAGTAAGGTAAAAAAAAGGTAGTGCTGCAAAGGGCAGGGAGTTTGAAATTTTGGGGTGAGTTCTGGTGACACATGGATTACAAAATTATCCAGTCACTGGCTAGTGGCCAGAATGAAAATGGCACCTCGCCACCAACTCCTCAGGAAATTCCTGGACATGGAAGAAAACACCGGAATTCTGAATGACCTGCTGGGGAAAGAAGCATGAAGGACTCCTGCTCTAGACGTGAGTGACTCAGCTGTCCTGCTTAAATATCAGGTCTGCTCATGCTCACTGCCTCATGTTAGTTTTGCATGGACCGCTAACCTTTCAAAATGGCCGCCGCACCATGGCCTCATTTGGTGCATGATGGGAGGAGTATTGTAGTTGAGGAGCGACAGCCTCCATCTGATAATGATACTCCATGATATTTGTGCTATTATCAGTGTTCTTGTGCAGACATACGGTATTACAGGTGTTTTTAAAAATAGACCGTTTCTATTTTCTTTTATGGAGTATTGGTGGCTGATTTTAGAAAAAATTCCTAAGTGGAGAGTGACATGGTTCGTGCTTATGTCGAGGCATGTAGTTTTTCATGGGGAAAAAAAACGGTTATGCAAATTGGCTCCAAGGGATTCCATTGTTTAACCTGTTTGTGTGGGCTTTCAAACGAAAAACCCATCGCTGTTCCTTTTCAAAAAGTTGCTATTCATTTGGAATGTGTTCAATTACAGTCCACTGTAAGTCTTGCACTATATGTTTTTTGTCAATGTAATGTGCAGACATTTTGGTCATGGTCCTCTCACAACGTAAGTTACTCCGGTGTTCACAGATGCGGTTCTTCACCATCCTCTTCGTCATGCCTATGTAATTTAGCAGTCCATGCAAAACTAACATGAGGCAGTGAGCATGAGCAGACCTGATATTTAAGCAGGACAGCTGAGTCACTCACGTTCACCCACGGAGCCACGGGCAGGCAAAGTATGCTGGGCGAGGGAGTAGCTTTGAGGCAGTAAGTATGGCATAGCCACTTCCCCAATCACTGAGGACCACAACCCCTTTTATTTGTTAATGTTTAAAATTTGCAAATTTCATTTATCTCTTCAGTGTTTGACTACAAGCGTCCCTCCCCTCCTGTGCAGAGCTCATGGGGCAAAGTTAGAACAATAATAAGTACGTTTTTCAAGCTAAGTACTCTCACAAAATGGATTTAGTGTTTCACTGACTATGAAGCACAACGAGTAGACATACTGCATGGTTTTTTGGAAAAGAGCGCCTCGACATGGCGATATTATAAAGTGTGTGTTTTCTGTTATTTGTTGTATACTGTCTTGTCCGTATACTTTTTTTACACAGAGTGAAAGGCACCTTGACAATGTCACCCTGATAGAAAAATATATCAGACATTTTTCCACTGGATGGTGATGTGGTTTACCACACTTAAAGTGCCGGTAATTTAACCCATGTTATGCATACTTTTATCTTTCCAGAATGAATTGAGACATCTTACCAAATAGACAGTATTGAAGCATCATACCGATTGGGTATCGTATAACGCACAATGATGTACCATGAATAGGCACTAAAGAATGCAATAGCCAATATTCAGGAGTGGTATTAGGGATCAATCGTACTTGGTCCTGAAGAAAAGCCGAAGGGGAAGGCTTGAAACATGTAGACCAGGAGTAACACATACATTATATTGTGCACCTCCAACAACCCCGTTTTTAACAATACCAGCCACAGGATTCAATAAAGTTTAGGTCCCTAGTGGCCAGGTATTTTTTAGAATTTTTGTTCACTATCTCACTGATCCTTCCACTCCTATTTTTTAGTAATATAGCCACACCTTCCAGAAAGTGCTCCCACGTCTCCGTCGGTTGCAGCAGGCCCCGTCCCGCAGTGGGGCGGGAAGAACCCGATGATGAAGCATGCCACCAAGGGACCTTTTGGTGGGTGAGGGTTATTTTAAGAAAAGTAAATCTTTTCCCTTAAGGAATACTACTATATCTGGAAGGATATCAGTTTAAGCTTTCTAGTGGATTTCTTTTGATTATCTCTCTCTGTAATAAGACATATAAAAGTGTGGATTCTGTAAAGCACACACCCTCAACTGAATTATTTCAAGGTACTCTCAAATTTGGCAATAAAAAACAAGCCACAGTAAATTGAAGTGATTTTTCCAGGATCGCACAATATGGTCAAGTGGAGAAGCCTGGTTTTAAAATCAGATTTTCTCTTTTCACAATGTGCCATTCAGTGACTAGATGGATATCTCCTTCACATCAAAGGAACATGGTTTGTGTTTCATTCATTTAGGAGCAAAAGCAGGTCCTGAAATAGAGTTTGGCAGATAAAGTACTCCGTGGCAAATGCAACAGAGTACCCTACCTGCCAAACTGCCTCATGTAGAGTCGGGAAAACTGTAAGTACTCGGTTGAGGAAGGCCCTGTGGCACCGCTGATGGGATATGTCCTCTGATGGTTTGACGGAGTAGGGCCATTGAGAAATTACTTCACCCTGTCCACCCTATTTAGGGTGGATGTTGTAAAATCTTTTTTTCCTGTCCATCACCACCAGGAGAAACCAGGCAGTAAGGGACAGGACAGATAACAATGTTAATGACCTGTACTCCCAGGGTGTTGTGATTGCTGTGTTTTTTGTTTTTCAAAAACAAACTTCCACTTTGGGAGTTTGTTTTTGAGAAACAAAAAACATTTGAAAAGTATGACAGCCAGCCATCATGGCTGACAGAACCATCCTACAAACTTATCCTACATTAAAAGGAACCACCACAACAGCCGTTCCTGTCAATGTAGATAGTGGTCCATGGAGCCAGGAGAAAACTCTAAATTTGGTGGGTGGAGATCCCTCAGGATGGTGGAGGTATTGTCCTTCGCCATGCTGATGGAGTAAAATCAGTCCGCCAAAGTCTAAATAAGGCCTTTACACTAAAATGTTTATAAATATCATGTTGGGGGCATGGTCATTCCAGCAACCGAGATGGCTGACTGGCAGTGAACCACCAGCGGATACCACCCGTCTGCTGCATGGATCATGGTCATTCCCACATCCGACCCCATCTACATGGTGGAACTACATCCCGGAGGGGGAGGCAGCTCGGATGGTGACCCCGGGCCCCACCCTGAAAACCCAGGAGAGGTTTGAACGGCCCAGCGCTGCCTCAGAGGCCCCGTGGTGACAAGGACCGTGGGCAGCCGGAGACCCGGACTATTGTGTCCCACTGGTGCTGTTTGCCTCTCCCCCACTACCTGCAATGACGGACATCGTACGGTGGGCATATATATATGGCCCATCACCTCCTTCATCTGCCCCCTGCTGAAGATCCTATCAGGGGCACACTGCGACGCACCTGGGAGCCATTCCTGGGATCCATGACCTCCTGCCCTATTGCTGCGAGTGCCCCGGTGAGTGTGCAGCTGCCACGGATTTGGATGAGAGCCCGAACATATGCAAGGAAGCGGGCGATCATGCTGGCACCCCCTCACCACTTCATCTCCTTGAAACTGCTGATTGGCCTGCTCGGTCACCACAAAGAGGCCAGGGCCTTTCTCCCACTGCTACCCATCTGCCACTGATGCGGTGCTTCATCTGCTGACCCATGTGTGAGCCTGTGTTGTCCCTGGGGATACTCTGCTTCAGGTGAAGGGCACACCGCAACCTCTTTGGACTACTGCACGGCCCTGCCTGGGCACCCTGACTGCTTAGAACTCCTTATTACGACATCTCAAAGCTTCACCCTGTGCTGCGGCCTGCTCTCTACTCCTCGGCTAGGCCTTCCTACCTACAGCACAACTGGCTTTAGTATAAACAATGCGCCCTGCTGTGCTGAACCCTAACATTACCTGCTTTCCAGCCTTGAGTGGTGACTCTGCTGACTGTCTAGGGTCGTCAGGTATCACATGACTTGTCTGCACTGATACCATCGCACTGTGTGGTGACTGCATCCTGGGACGGTGTGACACGCGACTGTTCCTCCATAAGACACTCACATATTTCTAGGTGCTGTGTTATTATCTATTGGCTAAGTCCGTCATACTACTCCCTGCCTCTCATGATGGGTCGTGTGGAACCTAAACAATGCAAGTTACTCTTTGAACAGTCCAAGTCTCCCCAGCGCCATGTTACTCAATCAGACATGGATGAACACCCGGACAGAGATACTGGCTCCAATCCCACAACTGGCACTTCTGAGATTATCGCTGAGCTTTGAGCCGGTTTCCGCTCCAACGATGTGCGCTTTGATGCACTCACCAGTTGCCTTGATCGCATAGGTGAGCGATCGGACAGGCAGACCACTAGATTGGATGGTGCTGAGGAATGCATCTCCAGACTAGACGATGGAGCAACAACCATGGTTAAATGCCTCAACAAGCTGGAATGCATTCTCAAGACTGTGGCCATCAAGAAAGAAGACTTTGAGGTGTGTTGCCGCTGGAATAATATCTGCATTATGGGCATTGCAGAGGCCATGGACATCGGGCACCCGGACACCTTCGTAGAGGGCTTCTTGCAGAACTCTTTGGTCGGGACAGTTTTACATCTACCTTTGTGGTGGAATGCGCCCACCAGTCTTTGGGCCCCAGGTCACCTGCAGGTACCCCTCTTCGCCCAATCGTCGCTCACCTCCTTAACTATAGGGACAGAGACACCATGGTCAGACTGGCCCGTGTACATGGCGGTTACAATATCAAGGCTTCACTGATTTTCTCTTCCCTAATTTTACTATCGCCGTTCAGGAGGTGTGGCACAAATATTCATATGTCAAGAAATATCTGCGTAGATTGGGCTTCAAGTACGCCATGCTATACCCTGCCCGGCTGCGGATTGCGATCAACAGGAAACCATACTTCTTCAACACTCCAGCCAAGGCCGTGAACTTTTGTAAACAGCATGCTGAACATATCTCGCAGTCTAGGCGGAGTATCCCAGAATGCACCCCGCCTCCCACGTCGTCCATTTTGCCTACTGAACAATTACCCTCAGGCTGAGGGATGACTCTTTCTCTACCAGCTGCAATCCCTATTGGCAGACCCATTGAGGACAGTCCTTACGATGCTGTCTCCATCCCCATTCCCCCTACTCAAACACAATCTGCTTTTAGTCCTTATCTACTGTACTGTGATCTGAGATAACACGATTCTCTTTCAGTTATCACGCATATTATGGGCCTGACCTGCCGAGGTGTTGCCTCCCCCGAGGTGTATAGCACTATGCTGTTTGATAGGTTGTTTGTTTTTGTTCTGTTTGGCAATTGGAATTCGCTGTATGTATTGTAGTCTAGAGTGGGTGGGGGGAGAGTTTCTTGGGTTGGTAAGCGTTTCTCATGTATGTTTTTTGTTGCCCATTTGGTGTTTTGCTGTTGCACGACCATTCCCCTACTCATGTTCCTGATGACATTATTGACTGGCCGGGCGAAGGTGGCAGAGTTCACACTTCTTACATGGAATATACGTGGCCTTAATAACCCATGTAAGGAGAAACAGGTGCTTTCATACCCCTCCTGTCACAGGATCAAATATTGTTTCTTCAAGAGACCCACCTCCCACCCCAGGACTCCCACACGTTTGCATCCTCCTGGAGAGCGCACCGATATTTTTCATGCTACAGCTCATACTCGAGGAGTGTGTACATACTTGTTCTTAGAAGCGTCCCTTTCACTCCCACGTCTAATTTTTTAGACATTTAGGGCCATTACTGTATCTTAACCGGGGTCCTGGCTGACAGAAGAGTTTTACTAATCAACATCTAGGCCCAAATGTGGACGCACCCGAGTTCTAGCATGACATCTACACAGACATAGGTCGGGTGGAGGCAGACATTATCCTAATGGCCGGAGACTTCAATGTGGTGCAACACCTGTCAAACAACTCCACCAGCACACAGGTACATAGTCAACCCCGAACTCTGATAGTTCTTCATGACATTACAGACACCTATGCACTATATGATGCTTGGCGACTGGGACATCCTTCTGTCTCTGAAAATATACCTTTCACTCGACACCCCATGATGTGTGGATGAGACTTGACTTTTGTTTCCTTACTGCAAATGCGACCACTGATGCGACACACCTGTCACGCACGTTGTCAGACCACTCCCCGGTCAAACTAATGCTATGGAAGTGGCCTAGAATGTGACAGGCAATTCCCAGGCGATGCATAATACGACCCCATTTTCCACTCTGAGTTACATGACTCCATCTAGGAATACTTCACTCTCAATGCCGTGTCAGTCTCCAAACAGGCTATCCTGTGGGAGGCCTTTAAAGCCTATATCTGCGGGGTGTGCATCTCTAAACATGCGGTTATCCTGCGTGACATACGCTCTCACCTGACTTGTATTGAGTCTGAGCTACACAACATTAATCATAGGGACTGCCGACCCAATTGTTCTCCTTCATTGCACAGGCGATTGGTCTTAATGTCCGAATTCTGAGATTTGGCCAATAGGAAGGTAGCGTATGTGGGTAAACATGCCACTGCTAGGCAGTATGGTGAGGGGGAACATCCTGGAAATACCCTAGCAAGAATTCTCTGCCCAAATCGACTTAGTGGGTATATCACAACATTGCATTCCTTTGCTGGTGCACTTCTCTCAGACAATGAAGACATAATGGCTGAACTACTACACTATTATGAGCGCCTCTACTCTTTATGCATATTGGGCATTGCGACCGAGATTGCGACTTACCTCTTGGAAATCAAGATGTTGTGGCTTACCAATGGTCAACAACGCTTTTTAAGTGAGCCCATCACCAGCAAAGAGATCACACACCCCATTGATGCCCTTGATGAGTCCAAGGCCCCCAGCTTTGATGGCCTTACTGGTGCTTTTTAAAAAGCATACAAACATCTTCAAGCTCCGCACCTCCTCGACATGTATGTTGAATCTCTTGAGACAGGTACTCTACCACCGACGTTCCGTGAGGCTGTCCTCACACACCTTTTAGAACTTGGCAAAGAACTCCAGTTGTGTATTTCCTCCAGACCGCATTCCCTTCTCAACCTAGATAATACAATTCTAGCTAAATTCCTCACTACCCGCTTAGCTCTCCTAATAGAACAAATTATATCCCCTATTCAGTCGGTGTTTTGTTCCACACATATCCACCTCATTGAACCTGTGGACGATATTTGCTGTATTGAACAGTATCTCTCCTGAGAACCCCGCCACAG
Source organism: Calotriton arnoldi (assembly GCA_963921515.1). NCBI lineage: Eukaryota > Metazoa > Chordata > Amphibia > Caudata > Salamandridae > Calotriton > Calotriton arnoldi. The sequence continues at coordinate 8,802 of CAWUFW010029337.1, read as the reverse complement.
TGGCGTTATTAGATGCTGAAAAGGCCTTTGATTCTCTAGAATGGCCTTTTTTTAAATCAATATCAGATAAGTTAGGCCTCCTTCAGGGGTCTACCTCACTAGTCATGCTACTCTACTCCAGCCCATAGCCTGCCTATGGGTGAATGGTTCCCTGATAGGCTCCTTTCCTGTGACTAAGGGGAACAGACAAGGCTGTCACCTTTCCCCGCTCCTTTTTATTATTGCAATGGACCCTTTAGTCCCCCATCTCCAGGAGAAGAATATGCATAGAGGCCTCCAATTCACGTCTGGCCCTCTCTTACTTTCTATGTATGCTGACAATATTTTATTATTTGTTCAACACCCCTCCAACAATCTCCCACCCCTGATCCATGAAATCTTGTGATTCAGGGACCTTTCTGGTCTTCATATAAAGTAGGCTAAGTCTTTACTCTTCCCCCTCACCGACTGAACACAATGTGTAACCATAGAATATCACCTTACCTAAACTCCACTAAGTACATTGGCATTCATCTACATAGGGTGAGGGAGCACATTCTTCTACTCAACTAAGGCCCAGCCATCATTAAACTGACCAAACATGTGGAACAGCGGATCAAGCTTCCCCTCTCTATGGCAGGAAGGGTAACAATCATTAAGATGGATGTTCTTCCCCATTTCCTATATCTTTTCCTCAACATCCCAATGCCATTGACTTAACATTTTTTCATCACCCTACTTGGCCTCGTTGTGAGGCTTGTCTGGGCTGGGCATAGGCCCACATCCGTTGGGTTATGCTAATCCTTCCTATGACCGGGCGGGCTCCGGGGTCCCTGACCCTCAACTCTACTACTTGTCTACACAATGCCAATTTGTTCACCACTGGTACCACCCGACGCCCGTCTCCCTTATCTGAAACTGGAACGAGACCAGGTCGGAGACCTCCCACTGTCATCTATCTTACCTAAAGGTATCCCTATGTACCCATCGAACATACAAACCCTCTCGACCACCAGGTGGGCTTGGCGGAAACTGTGCCAGGTCCTCTGAGGAGGCATCTTATAATACCCTGTCTTGCCCCTGCCCAACAAGCCTTGGCTTCCCCTTACACTTGAGAGACTAGTCCAATATCCAACACCATGACATGTACACTCTGGGGAATTTTTTTCCCCAATGGACATGCTTTAGCACATACCGACGATGCTCGTTTACATGACACCTCCTACATGGACCATTTTGTGCTCAGACGCCTCCACAATGCATTACGTTCTCACCTGCCTAGGTCCCCCCTGGCCCCAGATAACTTCCCTCCGTTGATACTAATTATTACAAACTCTGACAGGGGGCGGTTAATCTCCTAATTATACTGTGCTTGTATAGCCTTCAAGCCAGAACACTCCTGGCGGCCTAGAGAGGCTTGCAATAGCGACCCAGGCCAACGACTATCTGACAAATTCTGATACTATTGCTGCACCCAGACTAAACTAATTTCCATCAATCACAAACACAAAATCCTCTATTTCAAATTCCTACATCGAGCCTATGCCACACCCAGAGATTTAGCGTGCCTTGAGTCCACACGCTCGGCCCAATGCCCCAAATGCCATGCTGTGGAGGCAGACTTCTCCCATTTAACCTGGACATGCCCACACAGAGGGCAATATTGGGGTAAAATCTTCTCTTTAGTCTCGACCATGATAGGAATCAAGCTTGCACCTACCCCCCTGTTGGCCCTTCTTGGCTATGTTCAGGACCTTTCCAAAGGTTTCCGTAGATTCACCACCATTGCATTACTACTGGCAAAGTGTGGCCTGGCATTTCACTGGGGTAGCAGTGTGTGCCCTATAGACTCTGCATGGTTGAAAAGCCTGATTTATTGGGATAAAATAAGTGAAACCTAGGTGCAGCTTCTGCCCCTTACCACCAGGCCTAAAGATATATGGCAACCACTGCAAGACTACCTACTTACCTTGGAATCGGATGAAACACTATTGTGTATCTCATTATTTCCGTCTCCTTTTTTAGGTCTCGCATAAGGCAGCGCATGCGCTGCCTCTAGGAGGCATTAAGTAATTAGTATGTTAGGTGAAACTCCGCCTATTGCCGGCTCATTTCTGTTGCTGCTTGCCATTAGTTAAACTTTGTAATTGCTATTGTTAGATGTTTTTTTATTGGCTGCTGATGCGATGCTCACTTCCGTTTAGTCCGGAAGCAGCAGGGCCTAACTACTGTTTTCGTCCGATTTAGTGTTTTATGTCTGTTTGAGGGGAACTTTCTTTTATTTACGATGTGTGCAGCCCAGCTTGCTGAGTTGCAGTCAGCACGGCGCTCGTTAGTAATTTGTTGTAATTTGCAGCTCGGAGGCTCGCGCTTGCTGTTGTGTTTTCACAGCTGCTCCTGATAGATTAGAACAGCGCATCGCTGCCTGTTACTTAAGCTCAGGACACACAGATCATGGAAGCCACCAGGAAAGTTTATTTTTAAACACAGAGCCGATGCACAAGCAGTGATTCGGGTGGCGTGGCAGTATCGCCTTTCGTCAGTTTTGCTTAATGATGTTTGTGCCTTCTGTTGGACACGCTTTCCTGCACCACATGCCAAGCTTGATATTTATGGCGGCGCGCTTTTCTCCTCAATGCCTTGAACTTTAATAAGGGCAACCGCGCCATTGCATATATATTCAACTTTCTTAGAGCGCACACTGCCAAAATCCTTTTCTTTTAAAATGTATGTATTTTTTTTTAAAGTGCGGCATGTCAAGCTTCATATTCATGGCAGCCGCACGCACACCTTTCTCCCGCAGCAGCTTTAGCCACGGCTCTTCCCTTCTGCCCTGGCTCGGCTGCGACAGAGGTGGAGACACCGAGAGCATGAAGCCACCGAGAAATACAAACTTCAAAAGTGGGCAGATTGCACTCCGTGTCATTGATGTTTTTGGAGTGGGCGGGGTTTGACCGTGAGTACTAGAATAGAGGGCCTTTAAAGTACAACAAAAGGATGCCTTTTCTTGAAAAGCCGTACGTACAGCACACCCGCCATACTGTGACCACTTTCTCGTATCAGCGCCACCTAACCCCAGAAAGCGGTATCCTTTGAATCACGTGCCTGGCTGTGAAAACAGAGCCCTAAGTCTGCCTCCAACAAACAAGCACATTTTGTTTCAGTTTTGTGCCTGTTTATAGGTTGATGGAGCTAACCTTTATGTAGCCCCATTGCGGCATTATTGGTTGTTAGATGTTGGTCAACATTTGTCTGTGTGCAAAAAACATGTAAGGATTGTTTCTGTGTTGATGCCCAGTTATTCCTGAGATGGGGATAAGGTAAAATAATATTACACATTTCTTTTTTCACTCAGATTGGTCACACTAAAATTACGCGCTCTATAAGCAGATGTGTAATCCACTTTACGACGTATATAGATCCACCACTAGATATCTTTTTTCCAAACATTAGACGAAGTTGCGTTGTTTACAAAAATGTATTCATACAAACTTTACACACTTTTATATAACAATTGTAACGTCCTAGTTATCAATGTCATGTGTGTAGTCGTACGTTGATTAAAATGTGTTTAATATTCAATTATACACAATAAGTGAAGATACAAAACTCTTCAGATGAAAAAAAAAAACATTAGCAACGGCCCCTCTAGCGATCCATAATTTGCTCCCAGTAACCATGTGATCATTGTTTACAATGTTACAGGGAGCGATGCTGCCTACACTTTGCGTTGGAGAAATCATGGAGGGCAGCAGTGGGCATGAGCAGTGGCAAAGCGGGCTGTTAGGGGGAGCGATGGGGCAGGGACAGCGCCCAGGCGCAGAGGCATTAAATGTTTGATAAACAGAGCCATCCCTGTGTTACACACATCATCACATGTAAGACAGTAAAACACTGCTTGTTTAAAAAATGTTGCTCGATTAGGTACGCCTCGCTTCAACCAGATGTGGCAGTATATCTTCCAGAGTTCTAAGCCACTTTCTCTCATCTGTAATTCCATTCCTCTGAACATCTGTCGCCTTTCAAACTTTAAACAGTTCAGCAAAACTTGAAAACCTTTCTGATTTGTAAAGCCTCTTCATTCTCAATGTTTCATTCAATACTCCTAGTGCCAAGATGCAAACGGACACTTTGGAAATAATAAATGAATAAACAAGTAAACACAAGACAAGTAGGCATTGAATAGTAGGACAGGACTGAGCTTTGCGAGAGCCAAGAGTTGATCTGGCGTGGGTGTAGGAGCCACATTAGTCCGGCAAAATCATCATGAAGAAAGGAAGGTTCTTAATCTATGTATGTTTCTATTTTGGTTGTTGAGTCTTCTACAGTTTTATTGCATTATTCAGAGTATGAGTGCCATTGGTCAAGACCTTCATAATATGTAAGCAATGATCCTTGCAAACTTCCATTTAGTATTCATAAGAAAGCTGAAGCACTCATAAACTATAGTTGTCAAACACAGCTGACAAAGACAGCAAGACACCAGAAGAAAACAGATCGAACTATAGCAACTGCAGAGCAGGTTGTGAAGTACACTGGTACACAAATGTCTCCAATACCCTACAACTGGAGATGTTGCAGTATACATTTACGATAAAAGAACAAAGCTTTTCTCGATTCATTAGCACCATCCAATGTCAGTGTGGTACCTCTCACAGGGAACCAGAAAAAACAGGACCTTTTTGAAAACAAGTCAATTTAAATTGTAGCAAAGTCACCTTTTCTGGGTAGTCACCTTGATTTTTGCCATTTATGGCTGGTATATTAGCATTCTGTGCCACATAACACTGCTATTCAGTGCCAAAGTGTGTTTGCTTTGCCCCTAAATGGTACTCTTAAAATTGGGTTCACACATTGGGTTGTTTCATATTCATATAAGACCATGATAGAGGGCACAGAAAATAGCATTGGAGCAAAATGCCTTAACTGCTGTGAGAAGTTGGCCTGGCATATGCTGTCCACTAATTATAGTGGGCACCTTGCACCAGTCCAAACAACCCCTTATTGGAGATAGGTTAAAGACAACCTTATTGAAAGCTATCCTAGTGGTAGCTATGGAGAGCAGCCTTCAGGCTAAGTCTTGAAGGAATGTAAAGCAGCTTGTTTTACCAGTCTATAATCTCTTGAGTGATCAAATGAAAGAGCACCACACCAGGTATATATTCAAAATATATGTATTTATTGCTAAACACACCCCTCTAGTCTCTTTATGAGGCTAGAGTTCGAAGTACATAAGTTAGAAGTTATTAAATCACAGTAATAGCACAAATACACGTTTGGGCCCTAGGGGCGTACCAAACCATATACCAATAAAGTGGTATGCGAACCACGACTGAACTAGACACTAGGCCTAGAGCCTCTAGAAGTGCTTGGACCACAAGGAACCACCCAAGGTAGTGACACAGGGGACCCACGGGAGACGCGTGCAGTGTAAATACACAACCGCGATACGCCGTTAACTTCTATGGAGAAAGTCGGGATCGGGAAATTAGAGAAAAGGGACACTTAAAAGAGGACTAGGACAAAACCCTTTGAGATCTAGAACTTTGAAGAGTCTCTACCCACGGGAGCACCGGAGTACTCGTGTTACCTCACCCAGGGAAGCCGGGTGCATAGGTGCCTTTCGGGGTCGGGTTTCGTCGTCGATTCGAATGGCGATCTGCTGAAAAGTGCTGCTGGCGGCCAAGAGAAAAGTGTCCGGGTGGATCCAAGAGTGGATCGGAGTTCTGAAGAACCTGAAAGCAGAGGGGACAGAGTCTGGGTCACTAGCCAGTGACCAGTAAGGCGATGGACAGATGCCCACCGATGTCGAGTGCTTCAGGTGCATTGATGGGCGTCTTGACTCTTCAGCCACGAGGTCCAAGAGGCGTTGTTGGTGACCAGGAGCAGGATTCGGGCTGGTACATGATGTTTGTCGAGTGCTGAGGTATCGGCGACCGGATTGGACCCAACAAGCCTTGGCAACGGCAAGTCTTGGTGGAGATGTAGATCGTCGATGGTGCAGACCAGCAAGGTCTGTGGAACTCACCCAGCGAGGGTAAGTGAGGGCAGGCCTGGAGCAACCAGGATGCCAAGTAAAAAAAGGATTGGCCTTCGTTAAGGGCTACTAGCCAACGGGCTAGCGACCGCGAAGGAGCCTCGTGACGCCGCACGTGGAGCTGGCTTACAGGACACTCGTGGAGTGGGGGCCAGTGATCTTCAGTGCAGGTGGTGCTGGAGGCTAGGGCTACTCGGAGCCCAAAGCACGACTTCTTGGGAGACCCAGAAGAGGATGCACTTGCAAATGTGCTCGGTGTCCAGGGGTCACGGTCTCAAGTCACCCACGATAGCCACGGGCCTCAGCTTTGCTGGGGACTCAGGGTAGCCTCGGGGAAGTCTGAGAATCTACCTCTGGGGATGCGATAACTTCGGCGTCCAGCGGGAGCTTCAGAAATGCGAACCGGACAGATGCTTCTTTGGTGCCTGCCAAGCAGGGGAGTCACTCCTTGACCCCAAGGGAGATTCTTCTGTCCTCTAATCATGAGTAGAGCGTCGAAGGTCCAGGATTCAGTTTCAGAGTTTCGTCCAGGTATAATCTAAAGTCCTAAGGACTGGGTTCCTACCTTTATACTAAAGATAGGGGTTGGACTACTCTGTGGCCCCACCTATGGGTGGGTGAGGGCAGAGGGGTGGCTACACCCCTTTCCCTTTGTCCAGTTCGCGCCAAAGCAGGGGCTGCAAGCCCCTGATCCGGTTTGAACTGGGATATGCACAGGGACACCAAATGTGCCCCCAGTGCAGGACTTCAAAGCACCCGAAAGTGCTCCCGCCCAGCCCCAATACACATTATCCTGTCTGGGGAGGTGGTCACACCTCCCTGGGACAGGAAACCTATTGTCCAGGCCTCCCCTGCCGGAGTTTCGTCCAGCAGCAGGAGGCCAGACTTGTGTCTGTGGCAGCAGCATCCATTTTGTGATGCCAGGGCTCAGGAAAGAAGTTACCGGACTAGTCAGAGTTAACATGTCTTTCCCTCTAGAAGGGTGGAATGCTACCCCCGCCACCAGGATTGGTGGGGGTAGTATTCCAAGATGTTTGACACCAAACACGACATGTTTAGGTGCAGCCATTCCAAAGTTAGCATTTTACCGCGATGTTATAATGCGCTTAAGAGTATATGGTCAGGCTGCACTACAAACAGCATCAGAGAGGGTCTCCGAACGCTGCAGAGGGGCCCTGCTCATGCAGGGGCACCCTCTCACATAGGAACCATGCACTCTGCCTTTAGGATTGATAAGGCCTGCCTTAGAAGTGACTTATAGGTTTATATGTGTGTATGTATTTAGTGATATAGGTAACCTATATCACAGTAAGGGGTGCATGCACCACCTTACCCAGGCTGCAGTAGCAGACCTGTGGTGTCAGCTTGGATGGCCTTCCAGGGGTGGCATAATACATGCTGCAGCCCCTGGCAGGCCTCTGAGGTACCTATGCCCTTGGTACATAGTATACCATATACTAGGGACTTATAAGGGCACTCCAGATCCCAATCAGTGATGTGCCTAAGGCACATGGAAACCATTTTAGAGAGGAAGCAGCTAGGCTGGGGTTCTGATTAGCAGGGCCCCAGCCAGACTAATGTCGAAAAACAGTGAAGCATCAGCAAAAAGTGGGGGTACCCATGTGAAGCAGATCCTACTCTCCTACACAACCCCCCAAACGTAGGGACATTAAACTAACCTTGCCCAGTTAAGTCTTCATGTTCTAAGTGGAAATACCTAGAGAGTCCATCTGCATTCGCATGGTTACTCCCAGGTCTATGTTCCACTGTAAAGTCCATCCCCTGTAGGGAAATGGACCACCTAAGCAGTTTGGGGTTTTCACCCTTCATTTGTTTTAGCCATAAGAGGGGCTTATGGTCTGTCTGAACCAGGAAGTGTGTACCAAACAAGTATGGCCTCAACTTCTTCAGAGCCCAGACCACAGCAAAGGCCTCCCTCTCTATGGCTGACCAACGTTTCTCTCTAGGGGTCAGCCTTCTGCTAATAAAAGCTACTGGCTGATCCTGACCTTCTTCATTCAATTGTGACAGTACAGCCCCTACCCCCAATTCAGATGCATCAGTTTGAACAATGAACTTCTTGGAGTAATCAGGACTCTGCAGAATTGGAGCAGTGCACATGGCCTGCTTCAGGTCATCAAATGCCTTTTGACAGCTAACTGTCCACTGAACCTTTTGGGCATTTTCTTAGAAGTTAAGTCATTCAGGGGTGTCACTATTGATCCATACCCCTTGACAAATCTCCTATAGTACCCAGTCAGGCCTAAGAAGGCTCTCACCTGAGTCTGGGTAGTTGGAGCAGTCCAGTCCATGATAGTCTGGATCTTGCTCTGCAAAGGTTGAACCTGGCCTCCACCCACAAGGTGGCCCAGGTACACAACCTGACTCTGCCCTATCTGGCACTTAGTGGCCTTGATAGTCAGGCCTGCCTTTTGCAGGGCCTGTAAAACATTCCTGAGGTGGACCAGGTGATCCTCCCAGGTGGAGCTAAAGACAGCAATATCATCTAGATATGCTGCACTATAGGCTTCCAGTCCTGTGAGAACTGTATTCACCAACCTCTGGAAAGTGGCAGGTGCATTCTTCAGACCAAAGGGCATTACCACAAATTGATAATGTCCACTAGGGGTTGAGAATGCTGTTTTGGGCTTTGCAGTATCAGCTAGTCTGATCTGCCAGTAGCCAGCTGTTAGGTCAAATGTGCTGAGATATTTGGCAGAGGCCAAAGTATCTATGAGCTCATCTGCCCTGGGTATTGGATGGGCATCAGTCCTAGTGACTGCATT